>JAJAGP010002287.1:0-23872 GCA_025084515.1 Ancistrus triradiatus | reverse complement strand
AGAGCAATACATGAATACGCAGTTTAATTATGATTTAAGTTTTGAAAAATGAGCAAACATACAAAATGACATTTTTCTGTGTGTTTAGTTCCAGATGGTGGGAGGTGGGAAATTAATAAACATTTGTCAAAGATTTAGCAAGTAAAATCTGTTTAGACAATGAAACTGTTTATTTCAGAATCAACAACAAAGTAGGGGGACAGATTAATCAAGCTGAATCATGTTTACAGGGTCTAAGATGAGCTGCCAATTTTTGAAGAATTTATTGGTTTTTATTCCAGGTTCATTAAAACAAACAAAACACATCCAAAGACTATGGTTGGGCTAGTGAGAATTTTTCCAGTGAACTGAACTGAGCCTGTCTTGTCAGTGCTTCACAAAAAGACAGCAGCAAATAGAAAAAAAATAGAAGCAAAATGCATAAAAACATAATATAAACAACTTAGAAGCACATACCACAGAAGCTAAAATTCGGCGCTTGTGAGAGACATGCCCCAATACTTTTGGCAACATACGGCAGCGTCCCAGTACGTTTGACCAGTTGCAAAGTGTGTTCCAATACATTTGGCCACATGTTGGGGCGTGTCCCAATTTGTTTGATCGCGTGTGTCTCTGTACTTTTGCCCATTTGCAGGAGTGTTTCCCTATACTTTTGGCCACTTGTGGGGATGTGTCCCAAAACTTTTGGCCACTTATGGGGGCGTGTCCCAATACTTTTGGTCATGTCTGTATGTTGTGAGTGGATCTAGCAGAAGATGTACCAACAGGCCAATGAGTGCTCTGTGGTGACATCATCGATTTCAGTTAAAATTTGAATTTTGTCACTTGAAATTTGAATCTGAACATTCTGTCGATGTATTTCTATGGGAGATTGTTAATATTTAAACATAATCTATTAAAAACGATAAATTGGACTGACTAAAAAAATCACATAGCACATCACACAGTGAGATAATCTGCGCAACGGTGTTTGAACCTTGTCTGTACATTAAACTGTTTGAGCTACATTAAATGAGAAATGTGTGGAAGAATAAGAACCGCAAATAATAACTAGACTATTTCGTTAAGGAACTACAACAGTAGTAGTGGTAATATGTGGCAAACAGAATGAATATGGCTTGTGTCCCAATACTGTTGGCATATATGCATGTACAGTACCAGTCAAAAGTTTGGACACATCTCATTCAATGTATTTATTTTATTTTATTTTTTTCCTACATTATAAATTAATACTGAAGTCATCCAGACTATGAAGGAACACATAATGAATCATGTAGTAAACTTAAGTGTTAAACAAACCAAAATATTTTTTAGGTTTTTGATTCTTCAAAGTAGACACCTTTTGCTTTGATTACAGCTTTGTACACTCTTGGCATTCTCTGTCAGCTTCATGAGGTAATCACCTGAAATGGTTTTCCAACAGTCTGGAGTTCCAGAGGTGCTGAGAACTTGTTAGCTGCTTTGCGTTCACTCTGCGGTCCAGCTCATTCCAAACCATCTCAATTTTGTCTAGATCAGGTGATTGTGGAGACCAGGTCATCTGATGCAACACTCCATCACCCTCTTTTTTGGTCAAATAGCCCTTACATAGCCTGGAGGTTGAACTCTGTAAATCATTTAGGTGGGCTCTTATCTGGGGTGCTGTTAACTTGCGGTTTCTGAGGCTGGTAACTGATGAACTTATTGTGCAACAGAGGTAACTTTTGGTCTTCCTTTCATGGGGCGGTTCTGATGAGAGCCAGTTTCATCATAACGTTTGATGGTCTTTGCGACTGCACTTGAGAATACTTTCTAGGTTCTTGAAGTTTTTCGGATTGACTGACCTTCATTTGTTAAAGTAATGATGGACTGTTGTTTTTCTTTACTTAGTTGAGTAGTGCTTGCCATAATATGGATTAGAACATTAATCAAATAGGACTATTTACTGTATACCAACTCTACCTCTTCACAACACAACTGACAACTGTCTCAAACAGAGACCATCTTAAGAGGGCAAGACATTCAAAAAATTAACTCTTGACAAGGCACAGCTGTTAACTGAAAGCCATTCCAGGTGACTACCTCATAAAGCTGACTGAGAAAATGTGCAAAGCTGTCAACTAAGCAAGAGGTGCCTACTTTGAAGAATCTAAAATCTAAAACATATTCTGGTTTGTTTAACACTTGTTTTGTTTACTAAATAATTCCATATGTAATTCTTCATAGTTTGGATGACTTTAGTATTAATCTACAATGCAGAACATTTTTAAATAATGAAAAACCACTGAACCGCAGCTTTTGACTAGTACTGTATGTGTGTGTGTATGTTTATGTAGCAGATGAAATATCAACAGGCCACCGAGTCTCACTGAATGCTCTGTGGTGACATCATCGATTTCAGTTACAATTTGAATTTTGTCACTTGAAATTTTAATCTAAACATTCAGTCAGTGCATTTCTGTGGGAGATTTTTTTTTTACTTAAATCTATTAAAAACGATATATCAAATTGACTCCATAATACATAGCACACGACACAGCATGATTATCTACATAACGGTCTTTGAACCTTGTACGTTAAGCTGTATTCGAGCTGTATTAATCGCAGAAATGTGGGGAATAATAATAGGAATAAGTATGAGAGATAACAATATGTCTAATTAAAAATTTTACTCCAAACGTTACAGTGCAGTGATGCCAGTACTGGTAATATGCTCCCCTCCCTTTGTCCCAGTAAGCCTCCGGGCAGCAGGATTTTGGACCAACGGAAGCTGATTCATTATACCTTGACTAAGGCAGGTATACAAAGCATTACAGTCCAAACATGATGATATAAAAGCAGGAGTTATTCTCTGTGTCCAAAATTTTCTGATTGTAGCTTTAATTTTTTTTGTTGTTGCTTATGCTTTGTAACATAAATATATTCAGTAAAACCTTGTTCTTTAGAAAGAAAAGAGCTAGATGAAGAAATCTTATATAAATAATATAAACTTGCTAGGGAGTACATTTCAGTATTAATATGATTAGTGAAAACTATGACAAAATATACGTTGACAACTATTTTTCACAACAAAATCAAGACAAGAACTAAACGAAAAGTAACATTTGAAAATGAGAACTATGACAAAATGTATTACACTTTTCGTGAACAAATAAAAACTAAATGATTCGTGGTGTGCTTATGGGGCTAATGCTGCCTTCAAGTGGTGTCGGAAATATCGTATTTACGAGATGACATCACATAAACGTCACCGCAATGTCGTATTTACCAGTGCGAAACTCGGATTTTTCGATAAGCCCCGACTTTCCGAGTTGGGGGCGTGTCAGTAACCAAACGTCATGGCGGCTGCCGGCATGGATGCTGCTACTACAGTAAACGTAAAGTTTTTAGTTTACTAACAGTAGTTTTGCATGTTAACTGTACAGTTTAAGCTAGTGTACATTTTGTCCAACTTGCACTAATGTTAAATGAGGAATTACAACAAAATAATATTATATAATATAAAATATTACTAATCTAATTCGTGTCCTGTTCGCTTCATTCTCTTCAAGTAAGGCTAAATAAACTTGCTGGTTTTGCCTATACATAAATAGAAGTAGTAAAAACAAAAGTTTTCTTTTGGTGTCACCACCCGACAAAAAACACTTGAACGTACATCATGTTGTAAGTACCACCTCCGAACTCGGAAGTAGGAACTTCCGAGGACGACTTGAAGGCAGCATAAGGTCCCCAATGTTTGTAGCAAGTTTTTTTTTTTTCCACGTTTAGTCCATCAGCACATTATAACACATGCAGATCCAGTAAGTGCTGCTTCTCATTCAATTCCGATTTTTACCATTTGCATCCTCCTTTAGGTTGGCTGTAGACTTCAGTTCTCCTCAATGACTCCGCTTTGATGACATCACCAAGAGTCCTATAGGGCACTTTAAACACACATGTGTCTGTGACAGAGTCCATTTCTCCACCTAGCTAGCTACATACATTAACAGTCTTTAGTCTGATGTTTCATGTTTAATTTTAGCTTTGTGTAATGAAGATGAGGTCTATGTGCAGTTATGAGCATTTTTGTTCCCATCCCACCTCTGCCACGCTGCCACTGTTGGGTCCTTGAGCAAGACCCTTAACCCACAACTGCTTGGATTGTAAGACTGTATCAATTGTAAGTCGCTCTGGATAAGGGCGTCTGCTAAATGCTGTAAATGTAAATGTAAATGTTAGCCTAATGTTCCCCAATGGACCTCCAATTCATCTCTGTCGGTTAGAGGTCAGGACTCTATGCAGGCCAGTCATGTTCTTCCACACCAAACTCGCTCATCCATGTATTTATGGACTTTGCTTTGTGCAAGGTCATGTTGGCACAGGAAGGGGCCATCCCCAAACTGTTCCCACAAAGTTGGGAGCATGAAACTGTCCAAAATTTCCGGGTATGCTGAAAATAAGGGGCCGACCCCAACTCCTGAAAAACATCGTAATCTCCCCTCCACCAAACTTTACACTTGGCGCAATACAGTGAGACAAGTACCATTCTCCTGGCAACCACCAAACACAGACTTGTCCATCAGATTGCCAGACAGAGAAGCTTGGTTATTCACTCCAGAGAAAACATGAATTTTGGAAGTCTGTGGTGATTGACTCTGCAGAAAGTTGGCAACCTCTGCACACTATGTGCCTCAGCATTCGATGACCCCGCTCTCATTTTACGTTGCCTACTACTTCGTGGCTGAGTTGCTGTTGTTCCCAATCACTTCCACTGACAGTTGATTGTGGAATATTTAATAGCGAGGAAATTTCAAGACTGTACTTGTTGCACAGGTGGCATCCTATCATGCTACCACGCTGGAATTCACTGAGCTCCTGAGAGCGACCCATTTTTTCAGTAATGTTTGTAGAAGCAATCTGCATGCCTAGGTGTTTGAGTTTATACACCTGTGGCCATGGAAGTGATTGGAATTATTTGGATGGGTGAGTGAATACGTTTGGCAATGTAGTGTATTTGAAGAAAAAAGTGTCCATTCGCTTCTATAATTTTGGATGTTTACCTGTTAAGTGTAACATAGCTTTTAAGCCATTGTTTGTGAAAGTTAGTAATAAGTAACAACTAAAATAGTAAAACTTAAAAAAAAAAAATAAGCCAAATTTAATTGACTAAAACTAAACTAAAATATTTTTTTGTCAAGTAAAACTAAAAAATAATGAAATTACTAAAATATAACTGAAATATACATTTAGTTGAAAGCCTAACACTAAACCTCAATCCAAGTCAGCTGCCAAAATTAACACAGGTATCATTTTAGAATCCCAGTGAAACAGTCATATTTTTGAACACCTAAAAATATGTATATATTTACCACACTGACACACACCAAGTTTTATGTTAACTTTTAAACGGTTTTGACATCTCTTTATGATACTGCCCTTTTTTAGAACTTAACTGACTGGTTAGGCCTGACAGAAAGTTAGCAGCAGGAAACACACTTCAGACATCTTGCACTCTCAAGATTGATCTAACAAGCTAATAGTGTTCATGTTATTGTTGATCTTACAGCAACTACTTTCTACACTAATGACTTTCTTGAAATCTGTGACCTCAAGCTGTTAGGGTTGGCTAATCCAAAACAGCAAAAAACAAACACACGATAATTATTTTTTAATACTTAAGTTCCTTTGTATCCTCTTTTAGGAAATGTTCTGTTCTTAGTCCTGCATTGAAATCCAGTGTGGACAACATTGAGATCAAGCTGTCTGCTCAAAAATTGGAGGTGTGCGAATATTGCACATTATACAGTTGTATGCATTACATGTTAAACACTCCACGGTAGTTGGTGAATAAAACAGACGTGCTGACACTCACCGGCTACTTTATTAAGTACACATTACTAGTACCGGGTTGCAAACATTCAAGAAGCTGCTGGAAATTCCCACCCAATTCCACCCAAATGGACATGACAACGTCATGAAGTTGCTGCAGATTTGTCGGCTGCAAACCTGCCATTTCACCCTAAAGGTGATATCTGGTGATTGTGAAGGCAATTTGAGTACAGTGAACTTACTTTTATGTACAAGAAACCAGGTTGGGATGATTTGAGCTTTTTTGACATGGTGTGTTGTGCTGCTGAAAGTAGCCATCAGAAGATTCTACACTGTGGTCATAAAAGAATGGACATAGTCAGCAACAATACTCAAGTAGGCTGTGGTGTTTAAATGATACTCAGTTGTAACAAGTGGTTATTGGAGTTATTGATGCCTTTTTATCAGCTTGAACCAGTCTGCCCATTCTCCTCTGATATCAAACAAGGAATTTTTCGCCCAAAGAACTGCCACTCACTGGATGTTTTTTTCTGACCATTCTCTGTAAACCCTAGAAGTGGTTGTGCTTAAATATCTCAGTAGATCAGCAGTTTTCTGAAATGGTCAGATCAGCCCGTCCATGCCAAAGTCACTTAAATCACCTTTCTTCTCCATTCTGATACTTGGTCTGTACTTCAGCAGATCATCTTGACCATGTCTACCTTCGTAAGTGCACTGAGTTGCTGCCATGTGATTGGCTGATTAGGTATTTATGGTAACAAGTAGTTGAACAGATGTGCCTAATAAAGTGGCCAATGTATATCTGTCCCCTTTTACAAGCTGAGCGTTTCTCAGCACAGTCCACCATTTCTATGAACAATCTTCTCCGCTGTCAATCGCTCATATGACACTCCGTGGACACGCCCTAAGTTCAGAGCAAATTCTTTGTGTTGCGCTCCAGGTTTTTGCCAAGGGGAGTTTTCTATACAAAATCAGTGATGCTGAGCATATTCTAAAGCAACCGTCTGTTGGGCTGACTCTTGCATTAATACGGTTACTATAAACCTTTGTGGTGAGCCTAAGCCTGATCAAAGAAGAATTCCACAGAATTTCAGATATCAGTCTAAACAATAAGAAATGTATTTAGTATGAAGCTTTGAGACATGAATCAGTTAATATGATTTTAATATTAATATGATTTTAGGGTTTCCAAGTGTGATTGGCTGCATAGATGGCACTCTGTGCTAAATGAAGGAGATTCAGTGAATAGGAAGTTTTCCCACAACATTAATGTGCAGGCAGGCCTAAATAATATCAATTTTGCATTACAAATGAAATACAAATCACAATGGAGCCACTGCAGTTAATTACTGTTCTGCAGTGTGAAGATCATATGTGATACAGCCCACATCATCAGCAGCATGGAAGCAAAGTGGCCTGGGTCTGTCACCTATCACCTCCCCAGTGTCAAATAAAAACAATATGCCTGTATTTTAATGAAGTCTTCTTTATTTCCTGCAAGTACAGAGGTTATTTTCTAAGAACTTTAAAATGCTAATTTATGTGTGTGTGTATGTGTGTGTGGTATGTATGTATATATATCTTAATATGGTCCAGGGCTCCACTGCTTGCATGTTTTTTTTTACCATTTTCCTTCTGCCAACACCCTGAATCTAATTACAAGCTCATTAACAAGCCCATTACTGAAAGTGAGTACAAAGTGGGTGTGTTTAAATAGGTAAACCAGTAAAACATGCAGAGCAGTGGGACTCCAGGACCAGGACTGAGAAACACTGTCAAAGCATGACCAGCGACGTCTGACAGGATCAGAGCTGTAGACTCAAGTGCGACTCGAGTCCCAAATTTGATGACCTGCGACTCGACTCGACAAAATTTCCAAAGACTTGTGAGACAATTTTGACTGTTAGTGACTTGGACTTGGAATGGGACTTGGACTTTAAGACATGTAAAGACTTGAGAGCCACCACAAACCATTTTTAAAAATAATTTATTTCCAAGTGTTAAAATTATATTAAATCACATAATTGAGCCTTTACTATTGCTTGCATGGTGCTGCAAAACTGTAATCCACTGTAATCTTTATCCATAACCTAGCAACAAGGAAAATTGAGCAGCCATAGTATTGATTTTTTTTTCTTTTTCTTGCTGCTCTTGTCAGGAAATTCTCTCGGTAGGTATGTCAATTTCTGGCTATGGAAATTTAATTTGTTAGCATGTTTAGGTTAGTTGGTAGCACTCTAACACATCCCCATGTGGCATTTAGTGACTTGAATAGGACTTGAAGTTTAGGTTTTGGGGCTTGACTTGAAACTTACCTGTTTTGACTTGTGACTTGACTCAGGTTTGCATGTATTGACTTGACTTATCTGTCTTAACTTGGAACTCGACTTGGGTGTCAAGACTTGAGACTTACTTGTTACTTGCAAATTAATGACGTGTTCCCACCTCTGGACAGGATATGCAGAATTTTAAACACAGCTAACTTTCATTTTTTCTAAATTGATAAAATAGTAATGATTAATGAATCTTTATGTCATTTTAAGCATATTAACTGTAGAGATTCTGATAATTAAAAATAAATTTAAGAAAACGTAATTTGACCATGGGTTGCAAAACTTGAGATGAGGAAACAAGAACGTACAGTGGATCGTGGAAAGAATGCATGAAGTGTGTACAGTTACTATTATACTAGCATTCACATGGTAAAAGGTTCACTTTAAATAAAAAGGAAGAATAACCTGCTAAAGGATTTTTACTAATGATGTGTAGTGTCTCGTGAGCGAAGTTACCAACTGCTTTGCTCTGAAGTGGTGTAAAAGTATTCAAAGTTTGGTTTTCATTATTTTGGAAGTGTTGGAAGCTTTCTGAACATTTAAAACATTTAGAATTTGTGGAATATATTTGACTTCTGTGCCTGTACTTCAGAGAACGTGTGTACAGTTTTACCCCCACTTCCAGAATGTATAAGGAGTCAAGTTATGTTTGTTTCTCTTCTTGAGCCTCTTCTAAGTCGGAGGCTCTTCACAGTACCTCAACCAAGCAGAGGAAAATAAGGTATACGTGGGACCTGGTTTTTCTAGTGGTGAGAAAACCCTGAGCTGTAAGTACAGGAGAGAGTCCTATTAAATGCGTGTAAGCGAGCAACTTCTGTGTTTTAGTGGTGCTCTTGTCAAGAGTTCAAAATTATAGCATTTGAAGAATAGGAATCAGTTGAAGCCTGAATTCCTAATTGGAACGTATTTAGTCCTTTTTTTTTTTTTGTAGTTTTTTTTTTTTCCTATAGTCTGTTTGTCTATGATGGTGTCTGTATCATCTGGTGTGAGTTTTTGGTAAGGCTGAACTGGGTAAGCATCAACAGGTCCCTCTCTTGCAGAGTGAGAATATTACATCTGGTTAACTGAAGAATTGAGAATGGCCTGATTTTTGGGCTTGGCCTTGCAGGCTTACTACCTGGATGGATTTGTGTTTCTTCTTTTTGCTGCTGTTTTGTTGACATCCAATTTGCTAGCTTTTAGACCCACTCTCTTCAAACAAATGGAGCCAAATATTGTGCACCATTTATACAACTATCATGCGTAACAACTCTAAGCTGCAAACCTAACACATTCAAATTAGGCAAAGAATACTTCCTGGACAAGAGAAATAACAAATGAGAGCTTGAGAAGAAAGAGGAGAGCAAAAAGGTGAATTGTGCAATTTAGGTTGTCATTGGGGAAAATAAAAACAAAAAAACGTAAGGTTTGAGAGAACACCAAGAGAGACTTTGAACAGATTAACAGATTACAGATTATGTCCTGTCCATCTTTGACCTGTAACCCCTGAACTTCAGGATTTGACTGCACTGGCCAAAGAGCTGCGTGCTGTGGAGGATGTGCGACCACCCCACAAGGTCACAGACTACTCTTCCTCCAGTGACGATTCAGGAACAACTGATGATGAGGAAGATGAAGAGGTTGATCAGGAGGGAGGAGAGGAGTCCACCTCAGGCCCAGAGGACTCACATGGAGGGTGGGTACACTATAACTTACTATATAACCATATAACTTAGTATACTATAACGAGCTATTAAATAAGTTGTAATCGTATGACTATTTCCATGTTTGTAGTAACCTTCATATTCATTTAGGGTGTACTCACACTAGGCAATTCAATAGGCGCCCGGGCGTGGTTCGTTTGGCTAGTGTGAGTGCTCCCAAACGCGCCGGGGCCCGCTTCACGAATCGCACTGGGGCCCTCTTGAAATAGGTGGGCCGGGGTGCGGTTCACTGGACTCCAGCACGGTACGTTTGCAGTGTGAGTGCAATCGCACTCCGGCGCGCTTTCGTCATCACAGAGGCGCTCAACCCCCAAAACAAAACCAAAAAAGCCCCCAAAACAGCGCACTTCATTGTTTTGTACATATGTGATCGGGTATAACGT
The DNA here is from genome assembly GCA_025084515.1 of Ancistrus triradiatus. Taxonomy (NCBI): domain Eukaryota; kingdom Metazoa; phylum Chordata; class Actinopteri; order Siluriformes; family Loricariidae; genus Ancistrus; species Ancistrus triradiatus. The sequence continues at coordinate 13,666 of JAJAGP010002287.1, read as the reverse complement.
ACTTCTGTGCCTTTCTTTCTTTCGCTTTGTTTCGCCGGCTGACACACAGCCCTAATACCTCTTATAATAAGTGCAATTGAATATGCATAATTCAATAATGCGAATCCATTGTGTTTCCACTTCCTTAATTCTGCAAAACATTCAGACTCCTGCTTTTTTTTATCAGGCTTTTTTTTAATTTCTCCTATGTTTGTGCTGACACACAGCCCGAATAACATTATAAATAAGGTGCATTGATTACGCGCGCTGTAATTTCGCCTTTCGTGCTTGTCAGCGACTTCCCCTGCTGGTATTTAATTATGTATTTAATATGTGACTTTTTTTTTGGTTTTCTCTTTTTGCGCGCTTAAACACAGCCCTAATACGCCCTAATAAACTATTTTTGGCCATCTGGTGCTTTCCGAGGCAGCTGCAACCGCGGGCGCACAACACGAAAGCAAGAACGCATAAACTTATGTGATTAACCCGATCATATGTACAACATTAAACTCTTGCTGCGGGAGCTCATGTGGATGACAAAAAGCAGACAAAGTGCGCCGGAGCGAGTTTCTGTGTGAGGCAGTGTGAGTGCCGGGGCCAGAGCCCGCGTTTGTCCCCCCTCCCCCATTCGGACTCTGGCCCGGTTCAGGCAAATCGTGCCCTAGGTGAGTACACCCTTATTTACACGAAACGTTCAAGCTGGCCAATGTTTAAATGTGTTCATTGATTGTTTCTTTGATTTACCTGACAGCTTTCCTCCAGAACTAAGCAATGGTGAGAACAGGAGACAGTACAGGCAAGTGGCTTCCACGAAGATGATGATTCCTCTTCCATTCCCCATGCAAGATAGCACACTCGTAGTCCGACAGGTGACTATACAAAAATATTAAAAACTCCCTTTTGCTGAAACACTAAAAAATTTCAAAAAAGGTATACTGTTGGTCCTCTGTGTGCTACCCAAATGGCTTCAACACACTAAGTCATAGTCCCTAAAACACCTGTGTCCTGTGATATCTGGAACCAAAACATTAGGAGCCAGTCTTTTAAGACCTGCAAGTTGTGAAGTGGAGGTGACATGGATTACACTTGTCATTCAAGCACATTCCACGGTTGGATTAAGTTCTTGTTATATACATTCTGTGTTGCTACTGCGGAATGAGCTCTCAGATCTGGACCAAGCTCCCTAGAAGACAAAGCACTGTAAGGTCCAAAGTCTTCTAACACTTTGTACCACACGAAGGGTGTTTATACAGTAGAACACTGACATAGTATGTGAAGAGATGGGGGAATGAGTGTAATGGAGTGAGGATGTAGGTATTAAGACGGTTGCACAGTGTGCAAAGTTAAGAGGTGAAAGGGAGGTTAAGTGAACGTTCACATTTAGCCTCTGACCTCTGTGTGTCAAACCAGAAAAAGTTGGTTACCATGTAGTGACAAAGACAGTTTAAACTTTGCATAGAGCAAGAGCTAATTACTATGTACGTGCAAAGGCAGTTAAACTACCTATAGAGTTAAAATCCTAAATAGTTCTGGTAAATTTTGAGGCCAGGGCAGCGTCTTGACCTATTTATCATGTTCCTGAAACTGTTTGCCACACATTGTCCTGCTGAAAGTGGCTACTGAATTTGGCTCAAGCCTAGTAGATGTTCCAGTGAAATCAAGCCTTTCGATCCAACTTGCAGGAGGGCTTCTGTGGCCCTTAAGGGCGTGCCCAAAAGTGCAATGAACAAGTGCCAGTGGCAGCTTTTTGGCAGAGCCATTTTTTCAAAATGTCTAATGAACCCTTTTGTCCAGTTTTTGTTTTGTTTGCCCAGTGTCTGCCATAAATGTTTTTATTTTATGTGGATAGTAATTTTAATCAATGTGTGGCATTTTTCCTTTTTACATCAACAAAAAAAGCAGTTTGTTCTGTTTTGAAGAATGTGCCAACTGCACTTATTTTTTTTCGAGAATTGACTTAAGGAAACAAAGTTTTTTAAGCCAGTTTCCTCTGGCCCGTCCTGAGAGCTCAGTCTGGGCAATATGTGGTTATGTGGGCAGGAATCCATTATAAGGAATTGCCAAACCATGGTTGAAAGCTGCTTTTGGCAGCATGCAGTGGAACTAACAAGTAAGTATGGCAAGCTTTTAGATTTATGTAAGCCCGCACGCTTATACTCGGCCATGTTATCCCCTCCCAATCAGTCCCTTTTAAATTTTTTGTTTTGTATGTTAATTTGTGTTACCATTTTATTTGCTGTTTTGCTTTTAAGGTATATGGCTGGTCATTATACCATGGTTCTAGCCTTTTTTCTCTGATGCGTTTCACCCTAGAAAGAGCAACTACATCTATAGTTGAGCAAAACACACATTCTAATTGGTTGAGTACACATTCAAGATGATCGGGCTCATTAGGAACGTTAAGTCTGGTAGGTTATTAATAAATACAGCTGGAGTACCATATGTAATAGTGTGCTGGGTGTGATAACGTGGGAGGAGGCATATTTTATTGGTCACAGATACCTCAGAAACAAAGAGATAGTGATCAGAAATCAAATCACTTTGTGGGAAAACGTCAAGGTTATCTATAGCGATACCAAATGTTAATATTAGATCTAAAGTATGATTACAGCGGTGGGAGTATTAAAATCATCTACAATTACAGCCCTGTCTGTTGAAAGTACTAAGCAAGAAAGAAAGTTAGCAAATTCCTGAAGAAATTCTGAATAAGGTCCCAGAGGGCGATAAATAGTGATAAGCTGAAAACAGTATGGTTTTGACTTACATGATGATGGATCAGTCACATTAAGTGTCAGTACTTCAAACAAATTAGCCTTGTAATGGGATTTAGCAGTAATGCCTAGATCTTTGTGAAAAATTGTGACTATGCCCCCCGACGACTATTAGGACGAGGTCGTTGAACATGACTGTATCCAAGAGGTGAGGCTTCATTTAAGACTAAATATTCCAATTAAAGTCTAATCCAAATTTCAGTAAGACAGAGAACATGTAAGCGTTTATCAGTGATCATTTAATTTACAGTCACTGCTTTACTTGTAAGTGATCTATAAAACCTACATTGTTTTCAGAGCACCACTTGAACAAACAGCAGTTGAAGTACCATAACCTGCTGTAGGCTTGGTCACCTCGACACATTGGGATGTGTCCCAGAGCGGACTAACTGGCAATTGGAATATCCCCTTCTACTAGAAAAAACCACCCTCTACAAAAATTAAACCTTTTATTCACCCACATTTACTCATTCTTAGTCAAACACCGTTTAGCATCATCAAGTTGCCTATAAATTATGGCATCCGTTAAGTCCAAATTTGGGAAAAAACAGTTATTTTATAGCACCTGCCAAATGTTTAACTAAAGCTTATAGATACAGTGGCTTCAAAAAAGTCTTAAGCCAGTCATCTGTTGTGCAAAAGCCAGGAAATCACATTGTAGGATTTTTTTAAGAATTTTAATTGTAAATTCATGGTGGAAAAATAAGTATTTGGTAAAAACCCACAAACAAGCAAAAAGATTTCAGGCTCTCCCACAACCCTGTAACTTCTTCTTTAAGAAATTCTCCTTTCCTCACTCGTTACCCGGTATTATGGCAACCTGTTTTGACCTCGTTTATCTGTATAAAAGAAACACCTGTCCCACATCCTCAAACAGTCAGACTCCAAACTCAAATCATGGCCAAGACCAAAGAGCCATCGAATGAACACCAGTGACGAAACATTGAGACCTGCAGCAGGCCTGGGAAGAGTGAATCTACAAAGGTTTTGGTGTGAATAATCAAACTGGGTGGTAGCAATGGAAGCCATAGAAGACTATTGGATCATCTCCCTTGATCTGGGACCCACGCACAGATCTCATCCCATGGGGTCAAAAGAATCATGAGAACATGAGCAAAAATCCCAGAACTACACGGAGGGACCTGATAGAATGACCCTGCAGAAGCTTGGGACCAAGTAAAAAAAAACAACACCAAAAAAAAAGGGGCTACCAATCAGTTAAACACCCTACGCTGAGAGGGATTCAGATCCTGCAGTTGCCAGGCCGTGTCCTCCCTGTTAAGCCAGTACAGGTCGCAGGCCCGTCTGAAGTTTTGGCCAAGAGCATATGGATGATCCAGAAGAAGGATTGGGAAGAATATCATTGGTCAGATGAACCAAAATAGAACTTTTTGGTAAAAACTCAACTCGCGGTGTTTGGAGGAAGAAGAATTCTGAGTTGCGCCATAGCATGGGGGTGAAAACATCATGCTTTGGGACTGTTTTTCTACAGAGGGGACAGAACGACTGATCCGTGTTAAGGGAAGAATGAACGGGGCCATGTATCATGAGATTTTAAGCCAAAACCTCCTTCCATCAGTGAGAGCATTGAAGATGGCTGGGTCTTCCAGCATGACAATGATCCCAAACACACTGCTCGGGGAATGAAGGAGTTGCTCCGTAAAAAGCATTTCAAGGTCCTGGAGTGGCCTAGCCAGTCTTCAGACCTCAACCCCATAGAAAATTTGTGGAGGGAGTTGAAAGTCCATGTTGTCCCAAACCATCACTGCTCATTCCTCTGCATGGAGGAATGGGCCAAAATACTAGCTACAGTGTGTGCCAACCTGGTGAAGACTTACAGTAAACGTTTGTCCTCTGTCATTGCCAACAAAGGTTATGTTACAAATTATTGAGTTGAACCAAATTTATTGACCAAATACTTATTTTCCATCATGATTTACAATTAAATTCTATAAAAATCCTACAATGTGATTTCCTGGATTTTTTTTCTCATTTTGTCTCTCATAGTTGAAATGTACATATGATGAAAATTACAGACCTCTGTCATCTTTCTAAGTAGGAGAATTTGCACAATCAGTGACTGACTAAATACTTTTTTGCCCCACTGTATTTTGCACAAGTGTATCAATAACATGTCACAAAAGAAAATGACACGATATACCGCCGTATCAATATTTTGCCCCACCCCTAGTTCAGAGTGAACCAATTTTATACTATTATGGGGAAGGCCCCCTACAGGCTTTTCCAAAATAGATTTTCTTTTTAGATACAGTTTTAGTTTACTCATTATGCAATTTTGCATAATCCAACTTCTGTCAAACTTCAGGCAATGGACTGCTACTATGACATGGTCCTGTAAAAGATGTTTGTCCAGGCACAGGCACCAGTACATATTCATTCCTGCAAGTTATGATGCATTTTGTTGTTGGTGCACAGTGTGTTTTCTCAGCATTTTTAACCATGTATGATGAATCATTATGTTCAGTTAAGACAGGAAATGGACAGTTGTTTTTGTGTTATTATAGTCCCTTTGTATTTGTCTATTGTTATGTAATTTAGATGAATTTGAGTGTTTGTGCAGACAACTGTGGCATTATACATGTAGCATTCATATTTCATATAGGTTATTGGAAAATTATGATGAGCACTTCTCATTTCTCTTGATTTTACATCAGAAAACAAATATCTACAAGCTGTAAATTCTTCTGGAATCTCGTGGGGTACATTAGGGAGCAACAGCAACAGTATTGTTGTACAGAATTTGTTTTTGTACATTATTAATTTTGTTTAACCATGTGCAGTCACAGTCCTCCACGATGCAGAAGCACAAGTCTTCTTCCTCCTTTACTCCATTCATAGACCCACGCCTCCTCCAGATCTCTCCATCCACTGGCAGTGCCCTTAACAATGCTGGTGAGTTCATCTAGGTGATGCTTGTAGCCAGTGCACATTGAAAGTGAATATGGCATATGGGAAACCATTTTAGGCCAAATTATTTGTTTATTTGTTTGTTTGTTTATGGGGTGGGTCATCAATTGTATCTTAAAGACATCAAGAACAATTTTACTAACACAAATGTGAAATTTTACTTATTATGCAAGTGTTTTCTAGCCATAAGTAAACGTTTGTGGAAGTGTATAATGTCATGAACAATTGACCGCTCTGAGGACCTCAGAAAGAGTTGCTCATTAGGCAAAGGTCACTCCAAAACGAAGCATGTAATAGTCCACAAAATCACAGAGGAAGCCAGGGTAACTTCTATGCAACTTAAGTCCTCTCTTACATTTTTTAATGTAAATGTTAGTCAGGAGAGCACTGAACAACAATGGTGTGCATATCTGAGTATCAATGATATATCCAGTGCTCTCCAAAAAGAATATGGCTGCACATCTGCATTATGCTAAAGGTCACATAGACAAGCTAGAAAGCTACTGGGAAAAAGTTTTATGGACAAACAAGGCTAAAATATAACTTATTGTTTAACTAGGAAGCATTATGTCTAGACAAAAGAAAATACACTATTCCAGCATAAGAAACTTATCCCATCTATGAAACCATGGTTTAGGCCTATTTTGCTGCATTTAGGCTAGGACAGCTTGTCATCATTGATTAAACAATGAATTCTGAATTATATCAGCAATACTAAAGGCGAATGTCAGGATATCTGTCCTTGAACTGGACTTAAAGTGAAAGTGGGTCATGCAACAAGATACCATTACTAAGCACACAATTTATTCTACCAAAAATAGTTGATGAAGAAGTTTGTTTTGGAATGGCCAAATCAGAGTCTAGACATTATTTCCAGTGGAAATGTTGCACAAAGACCTGATGCAAGCCATTCATGTTTAAACCCACCAACATCACCAGAAATGGGCTAAATTATTCCTGATCAACAGTTACTGAAAAAAAAGTTTCAGTTATTGCTTGACACACAAAATACTGAACACAATCATTCACATACTTTTGCCAGTCATAGATATATAATACTAGATAATTGGCCTCAATAAATTAATGACCAGCCATACAGTATTTTCTCATTTGTTGAATTCTGTTGTCTTTATTTACTTTTTCTTCTTAAAATCTGATGATGTTTTAGATCAAAATTATGCAAAGATGTAGAAACGTAAGGTTCACAAACTTCCAAACACTTGTGTACATATATATACATATATGTGTACATATATATTGTGTACATATATATATATATATATATATATATATATATATATATATATATATATATATATATATATGGTGTCATTTTGACTGTTGAAGATTACAGGTCTGTACTTATCCATAATCAAATTTTTTGCTAGTAGGAAAAACTTCATTCAAGATGTGTGGTTGCCTATAATGTAAAATAGGCTGGATTTTTTAAAATTAAAATACTGGCTTAGTGTCACAATCACAGTTGGCATACATATTTGCAAATGATACAGTTCTAAGTACAAATTATTAGTACTTAGTTTTCCCCATCAAGCTGCACTTAATACCCCATATTGAGAAAGTGAAAACAGAAATTTTGGACATAAGTATTCTGACCCTTTCCAATGACACACCCTTGATTGGACTTCCACCTATGATAAAGTCTATTTATTGAACATGATTTGAAAAGACACACACCTGACTGTATAAGGTCTCACAGCAAACAATCCATATCAGAGCAAACACCAAGAAACCATGCCATGAGGAGGAAAGAACTGCCTGAAGAGCTCAGAGATGGGATTGTGTGGAGGCACAGTTCTGGAGGAAACTACAAATAAATTCTGCTGCACTGAAAGTTCCCAAGAGTACAGTGTCGTCTAGGGCTGCAACAACGAATCGATAAAATCGATAATAATTGATTATTAAAAGCGGCGACAACGAATTTCATTATCGATTCGTTGGGTTGCATGATTTATGTTTCCCTCCCCTTGTCATATCCGCTTACGTTACTTGCGGCACTTCGTCAAGGCTGGAAAAAAATACGAGCGAGTTGATCGGAGCGAGGCGAAGCCGGCGCGGAAGCGGAACATTCAAAATAAGTTAGTGTTAAGAATCAGTGTTGCCAACCTAGCGACTTTGTTGCTATATTTAGCGACTTTTCAGACCCTCTAGTTTTCAGACCCTGTACTTTTTTTTTTTTTTTTTAAAGCGACTAGCGACAAATCTAGCAACGTTTTGTGGTGTTATTGGAGACTCTGAGATGAACACACATTCTCTTCAGTTACTGTCCTCAGCGAGGAGCGGCTGCTGCCGTGAGCCTCGTCCACACTGCAAATGAACTGCGCATGCCCAAAGCCGTCGCTGACTGACCCCGCCCTGTTTACAGAGCGGGATGTAAATATAAATGCATCTTCAGTGTGACACTCACACAGTCTCAGTCAGTCACTCACCTCAATCACCACGTAACCTGTCACTCACCTCGTCCACAGTGTGTGCCTCTTTGTGAAAAGCTAAACATCCAGCTAGCTAGATAATAGGGTCCACAAAGTGCTGAAGGAGGAATATGGCTCAACTCAAATGCTGAAGTTGAGAGACTATTCAGCCAGATGAGTGTGGTAAAAACCAAACTAAGAAATCGAATGTCCTTGGAGACCCTTAACTCAAGTTTGTATATCCGATATGGTCTCAGGTTGTCTGGTGAGGCTTGCTATGAGCACAAGCTGCCTGATAGTCAAGTCAAGTCAGATTTATTTATATAGCGCTTTTTTACAATGGAGCATTGTCTCAAAGCAACTTTACAGGTTTAGATTATCTCCTAATAACTACGTCCAATCTCAAATTGAGCAAGCCTAGGGCGACAGTGGCAAGGAAAAACTCCCCAGTTCTAGGAAGAAACCTTGGGAGGACCAAGACTCAAAAAGGGACCCAACCTCCTTGGGCGGCGTAGATGATAAATCTAAGAGCGAACTAAAGTCATGGAGTCAAAGTTTGAATAGAATGTGAAGTATGCACATCGACATTAAGTGGCCGGGGTATGATGATAAATCTAAGAGCGAAAACTAAAGTCATGGAGTCATGGTCGAATAAAATGTGAATTATGCACAGACGTGGACTCCCATCATATGAACATCATGTGTGGGGCCGGAACTGCCGGAACACAGCTCGGAGAGAAAACAGAAAATGTAATTAGTTATTGATTAAGAGCACAGTGTTTATTAACAATCACTGATGCCATGTCAATCACTGATGCCAAGTGTAGCATGAGACCCCGGCAGCATTAGCTATAGCAGCATAGCTAGAAAGCTAGAAAGAGGAGAACTGTGTAGCAGCTTTTTGGCAGATCAGCTGCTTATTCATTTAAATCGACTCCCTCAGCTGAGGCTGCCATAGAAGACCAAAATGAAAATGACCTACTCTTTCTGTGAGCCAGAACAATTTGTTTATAATAGGTTTGAAACTAAAGAAAACTAAATAAAACATAAAAAATAAAAATAAAAGAACAAACCACAAAAAAAAAAACCTAAAAAAAAGAAAGAAAACGAAAAAGCTAAGTAACTCTGCCAAAGTGTCTATTTTAAGGTCACTTTGCTGGGCCCAAGCCCGGATAAAGGAGGAGGGTTGAACGTAGAATAGCAATTCCTGCTGACTGATACTCTTATGTTAACATTTAACAACACAGCAAAAAAAATGATTTATGTAATTAATGTAAAAATAATTTATAGAAAGCATTAAAGTCATGAAGTTATTTTGAGAAGTGACTGCCTATTTCAAAGGCAGCAGAAGTTGTTAATTTGTTCAGAGTTCATTTGTAGTTCTAACATATTTAGGGTGTTTTTACTCACTTTTTTCTCTCCCACAACGTTATTCCTTTACAGCTTCAAAAACATGTATTATTCAAATTAGGTGATGACTTCTTGCGACTTTTAGGACAGCCAATAGCTACTTTGCTTACTGAGGAGTTGGCAACACTATTAAGAATGAAATAAATTCTACAAATGAAACATGACCGACGCAGAGAAGGAGGTTTGGCTTAAGTCCTACAAAGTGTAGGAGCACTTCACGCTTCACACAACTAAACAATGTGTAACATGCAAGCTTTGCTAAAGCGATCTGGCCTGGCACGGGAGCACCACGGTGCTGATACAGCCCTCGAAACGCAAACATGTCGGAGTCACCAATGAGGATGAAGGGAGCTCAACAACAGCGTAAGTCACGACAATATCCCGAGTTTGTTCCGTTTTGAAGTGAGGAAACGTAATTTTGCACTGGATAATGACAGCGATGGAGTTAGCAGAGAGATATCCTATATTGGCCAGGCTAGCCAACTCCTATTTATGCATTCCTGGTACTTCAACACTGTCTGAGCATCTATTTTCTGCGGCAGGAAATATAGTCTCTAAAAAGAGAGCCAGCTTTAGCCAGGAGCATGTTGACATGCTAACATTTTTGCATTGCCATGCAAAGTTCTTAAAGAAAGGGAGTGAATGAGTTTGTATGTAGTGTTTGCATCACAGATGCATTTATTATTCTTTATTAAGATAAGGTAAGATAGCCTTTTATTATCCCACAGGTTGAAATTATCTTGTTACTGTTACAGTTCAGGCATCCCAAGCCGGAGGGCGGCGCCGGCCACGCCAACATGGCGGCCGCACCACTATAAATAGCGCTTCTTAAGCGCCGGCCGACGGCGCACTATCAGCTCGTATATGCGATTTCTCTCTCTTTTCGAAGAGTTCTCAGTAGCAATTTTTGGAAAGGGCTTAACGGTATGACTGGTCCTAAAAGACGATCAGCCGAGTAGAGTTTGGAGACTCGAGGTAATATTGCCAGGGAATTACATAGGAGAAGGGAAAGTTTATCGCTACTGACCTCTTCCTCCATTGTTCCTCTCATGGCCACATGGTGTAGTGGTAACTCACTCGCCACCTGCACCTGAGACGCTCGGATCGAATCCCGGCCACAGTCACTCCCACAAGTGTGTGTGCTTCCCCTGCCGGCTTTGCCGCCGTTCTCTCGCCATATACCAAGATATATATATATTTTCATTTATTAACTCGCCACAGTTACTTCTATATTTAATATTCCATATTCATATTTTTCTGCATTTGGGTCCTCCTTTCCCCACGGTTTTCCCTCGACCAGTATTCCGTTACCTGGTCGACCCATAACAGTATAGTCCGCCCAGTATGGACCCAGCAGGTACGCCTACCCCTCCACCCCCCCCAATGGCGGGGACCGTGCTTCAGCACCACGGTGCCACCCTCGGTCGGCATGAGCAGCAACTCGCTGCCCTGGCGTGACAAGTGGGGGAACTCACCTTGGCGGTCACCCAGTTGACAACCAAGCTGTCCAGTGCACCCCCGCCCCAGGCACCGCCGACTCCCCCTCCCCCCGCTCCGGCCTCTAGGGCCGCTTCGGTGAGGGACTCTCCCATCGCCGCTCCCGAGAGGTTTGCAGGGGAGGCAGAGCGCTGTAAGGGGTTTTTGCTGCAGTGCTCACTAACATTCAAACTTCAGCCCTCTCGCTTTCCCATGCAACGCTCTCGGGTGGCTTATATTATCTCCCTGCTCTCGGGTCGTGCCCTGGCCTGGGCCACGGCCCAGTGGTAGTCAGGGTCTCAGATCTGCAGCTCAGAATCCACCTTCACCCAGGCTATCAAAGACACCTTCTTCCATCCTCACGGTGGGCGGGATGACGTGGCTCGTCTTTCTGAGCTTGTTCAGGGTTCGCCCTCGGCGGCCGAGTATGCCGTTCATTTCCAAACTCTGGCCGCAGAGAGCGGCTGGAATGAACCGGCCCTCGTGGCCACCTTCCAGAAAGACCTTAGTGAGGGTCTAAATGACGAGTTGGCCACACGCGACCCCCCAGCAACCCTTAACGGCCTCTACACCCTGGCCACTTCCCTAGACACCCACCGACGTCAGAAGGCTCGGGAGAAGGCGGCCGCCCTCGGGTCAAGATACCCGGTTTGACCCGCTCGGGCGCAAGTCATGTACCCTCCGGCCAGCAGGGACGCCGAGGAGCCCATGGACCTGGCCAGGGCCGGTCCCAATCCTTCGGGTTCCAGGGCTGGTTCCCCGCGCCGTTCGTGAAACACAGGGGCCAGGACCGAGCGGGGAGGCCGGTCCTAGAGTCGCCCTTGCCTCCCCAGTCCGGCCTCTCCCTCCGGGCCAGCATTGGCCAGGGAGGGGGTCCCCTTATGCCGGTCTGGGCTCTGGTCGATTCCGGGGTTGCCGGCAACTTCATCGATGTTGCCCAACAGCTCAATTTACAGCTGGAGGGCCTCCAGCGACCCCGGTCATTTAGGACCCTGGATGGCCGGTCCTTGGGCTGTGGCCCCATTATGCTCCAGACCTCCCCCCTCAAAGTGGTCATCGGGGCCCATACAGAATTGCTAGCACTCCTTGTCACCCAGACTCCCCATCACCAGCTGGTCTTGGGACTCCCTTGGTTGCAGGCCCGCAATCCCTCAATCGACTGGCAGTCTGGGTCTGTCTTTTCATGGTCCCCTAGGTGCAAAGAGGCCTGCCTCATTCCCCCGCCAGCTCCTCTTGTCCAACAGCCACTCATGGACCTCTCCTCCATCCTGGCCCAGTACAAGGACCTGGGTAGGGTGTTCAGCAAAGGGGAGGCCCAGCTCCTCCCTCTGCACCGCGAGTACGACTGCGCCATCAACCTCCTGCCTGGTGCTTCCCCGCCTCGAGGGAGGCTTTTTTCCCCTCAACCGCACTGAACAAGAGGCTTTGCGGTCGTACATCGCTGAGGCCTTGCGGTTGGGGTTCATTCGACCGTCCTCTTCACCCGCTGGGGCGGGTTTCTTTTTTGTGAGGAAGAAGGACGGGTCCCTTCGTCCCTGCGTAGACTACCGGGGCCTCAACACTATTACGGTCAAAGACCATTACCCCCTGCCCCTCATGAATTCGGCATTTGAGGCGCTCCAGGGGGCCAGCGTGTTCACTAAGCTGGACCTCTGGAGTGCCTACAATCTCGTCCGCATCCGGCAGGGGGATGAGTGGAAGACGGCTATCCTTCCCACGGGGCATTACGTGTATCTGGTAATGCCCTTTGGCCTCATGAATGCCCCTGCCGTCTTCCAACGACTCATCAGTGATGTCCTGCGGGAGGCCCTCGACCGGTATGTCTACGTGTACCTCGATGACATCCTAATCTTTAGCAAGACCATGGGGGAGCACATCTGGCACGTCCGTCGCGTCCTCCAGCTCCTCCTTGCCAACTGCCTTTTTGTGAAACTGGAGAAGTCGGTGTTCCATGTCTCCTCCGTCTCCTTTTTGGGATTCGTGGTCTCCCATGGCACTCTGAGCATGGACCCGGCCAAGACCCGGGCGGTGGCTGACTGGCCCCACCCCTCCAGCGGTTCTTGGGTTTCGCCAGTTTCTTTCGTCGGTTTGTCAGGGACTTCGGGACTATCGCCGTCCCGCTAACCGCCCTCACTTGCAAGGAGGTCGGCCCATTCCGCTGGACGGAAGCGGTGGAACGGGCCTTCCTGGAGATCAAAAGGCATCTGACTTGCCCGCCTGTCCTCTGCTTCCCTGATCCCGATGAGGCGTTCGTCGTCAAGGTAGACGCTTCCAAAGTGGGAGTTGGGGCCGTTCTCTCCCAACGGTCCGCCCCGGCCCACAAACTCCACCCCTGCGCCTACTACTCTCGGCGCCTGACCCCCGCTGAGCGGAATTACCCATTCGGGGACAGGGATCTCCTGGCTATTAAGCTGACTTTGGAGGAGTTGCACCACTGGCTGGAAGGGGCCAAACATCCGTTCCTAGTGTGGACAGACCACAAGAACCTGCCGTATATTCAGCAGGCCAAGCGCCTCAATGCCCGTCAGGCCCGCTGGTCATTGTTTTTTTTGCCAGGTTAGACTTTACGGTCTCCTTCCGGCCGGGCTCCATGAACGCCAAGCCCGACGCCCTCTCCAGGCAGTGGGATCCGCCCGAGGCCTCTCCATCACCCGATCCCATACTTCCCTCTGC
>JAJAGP010002286.1:0-123223 GCA_025084515.1 Ancistrus triradiatus | reverse complement strand
CGTGCCATGATACACTTCCACAAACGTGTTGTGAAGAGCAGACTTTGATAGATCCCTGTTCTTTAAATAAAACAGGGTGCCCCCTCACACCTGATTGTCATCCCATTGACTGAAAACACCTGACTTTAATTTCACCTTCAAATTAACTGCTAATCCTAGAGGTTCACATACTTTTGCCACTCACTAATATGTAATATTGTATCATTTTCCTCAATAAATAAATGACCAAGTATAATATATCTGTCTCATTTGTTTAACTGGGTTCTCTTTATCTACTTTTAGGACTTGTGTGACAATCTGATGATGTTTTAGGTCACATTTATGCAGAAATATAGAAAATTCTAAAGGATTCACAAACTTTCAAGCACCACTGTAGATGATTGGCCCAAAAACTTCTTGAACTTGAACTCATCACTCCATAATACACTTTTCCACTGATCTTCATTCCAATCTTTGTGAGCTTTAGCATATCTTAGCCTTTTTCACTCTGTTCCCCTTCTTAAAAAAGTGGTTTCTTAGCTGTTAACCTTCCAAAAAGACCTTCAGACTGTAGAACAGTCAACTTGGCTGTCTGGCAGCTTCTCGATTTAGCTGCCAGATGCTGCTATTGTTCATGTAAGGGGAGGTCACACTGAATACTTGCCACTATGGCCCATAGGAGCTGTGTTTTCAGTTTTTAATAGTGCACACACATTTCATGTATCTTCTGGTTGTATTCTAATAAGAAGACTGAGAAATAATTGCATATGGTCATTATACCATTGCTGAAACAATGGTGTATCTAATCTAATAGAACAGTACTGTATATTGTGTCAGTCTCTGCTGTTACTTAAAGATCCACCTTTCTTGGATTGGCTTCTACATTTCAAACTGGAGTTGTTTGCACCCTAGCCTTTGTTGTTCCACACCTGACAAATTCCCACACATGGTTCTCCAGGGGCGTATACTTGTTATGAGATCACATCTTGTTCTGGGAAATTGGCAGGCCTTCCAGAAGTCATTATACAACCTCATCACTAGGTGGAACCATCTCAGTTCAAGCCCAGAAGTCTGATAGCCACACTGCCCGTGAACAGTCGGTAACGTGGTCACTTTTCACAGCGTTGCTCCAAATTTTCCACCTATACTGTTTCAGGCAAACTGTTGGTCTCCTACGCAGAGTTCTTTGGGTTGGAATGGCAAAGTAGTGAAACGTCTCTATCACGACTCTATCTCTTTTTCTATCTCTCTCTCTGCTTCACACACACACACACACACACACACACACACACACACACACACACACAGATGCGTTGCAGGCATGAGTCAGAGTTGCAGTGAAATAGAAGATCCCGTCTCAAACACATGGCTCACACACACAGGACGGCCCGCAGTGATCTATAGTTCACTGTTCACACACGCCCATGCGTCACACTCTGAAAGGGAAGACCTTGCTCCATTACCAACACAGCGAGCACACACTCGCACACAAACACACTCAGGCACACTCACAAAGAGTCCTCACAAAGACTTTGTACTTATGCGCTTGCTGATTTGCGCCTGACTAACCGAACGACGAGCAGCCTCGCGCACTGGAGAAACCACAACTACACAAAGCGAGACGGGGTGGAAATGAGAGATAGAGGGAGAGAAAGAGAGGGAAGTGTAGCACTAACAGGCCCGCCAAACTGCCTGGAGAAAAACCCTGTTTTATTTATAGTCCACCGTAACCATGGAAACCAGAGAGGTCACTGCGAGCCAGACCCGCATTTCACCCCTGCTCAGGGGAGTAGGATTTCACGGAAAGCCTTCCACTCGGTGTGTGTGTGTGTGTGTGTGTGTGTGTGTGTGTGTGTGTGTGTGTGTGTGTGTGTGTGAGAGTGTGTGTGAGTGTGCGTGTTTGCACCCGAGACGCAGAACCGTGACTGATGGTGGTCACGCAGTCCCTAGAGCGAGCAGCCAGGCCCGTTGCATGCTGGGATACGTGCAGAAAGGCTTGAGAAGCATGCAGGCTGAAACGCGTTCTGTCTCGCAGCACTGGAACACTCACACACACACACACACACACGCACGCACACACATTTATATAGGCGCTCCTCTGGAACTGATCTGCTTCAGCACATCTCTCCCAGAGAGTTGACGCTACACTCGGCGTCGCTACAGGATCCAGCATGTGTTACTGTCATTTCAGCAGCCTCGATGGAAATTAGACAAAATCAGATGCGTTCAGTTTAACGAGTCAGCAACTTGAACGGATACGTCAACGCAGGCGCTGGGAAAAGTTATTCCGATTCAGAGTTGTGCTGTGCACCTGCGTAACTGCTTTTCTGGGCTGCTCATTCAGATTATGGTAACGACCTGCATGCAGTTCACACCTCTGGGGTTGCCAACTTTGGCCTGTGTCACGCTCTCAGGGAGTAGGGTTGTTTAAAAGAAGCGTTTAAAACTGGAGCCGGATCTTCAGTGACACACAATACTATTACGATACCAGAAAGTGTTTATTTGACGTCGCTGTCAGCATCTGTCGCCATTACACACAAGGTTACATCAATATTTCTGCATAAATATGACCTAAAACATCATCAGATTTTCACACAAGTCCTAAAAGTAGATCAAGAGAACCAAGTTCTCTTCAATTCTAAAGGGTTCACAAACTTTTAAGCAACACTGTATACTCAAGTCGATGCCAATTTACCATAATCAATTAACCTAACACGCATGGAAATCGGACTACCTGGAGTAAACCCACACGGACACAGGGAGGACATGTAGACTCCACACAGAAAGGATCCAGGCCTCTCCACTTTGGGATCGAACCCAGGAACTTCTTAATGTGAGGCGGCGATGCTACTCATCACTCCACTGTGCTGCCCTAAACTGTCTTATGTACAGTAACTGGCAATTTTATTAGGAACACCTTGCTAGTACCAGGTTGGACCCTATTTTGCCTTCAGAACTGGCTTAATTCTTTGTGTCATAGATTCAACAAGGAGAGATTTTGGTCCATATTGACATCACAGCAGTTGCTACAGATTTGTTGGCAGCACATCCATGATCCACCACATCCCAAATTGAGATCTGGTGACTGTGGAGGCCATTTGAGTACAGTGAACTCATTGTCATGTTCAAGAAACCAGTTAGAGATGATCTGAGCTCTGTGACATGCTGCATAGAAGGTACACTGTGATCATAAACGGATGGACGTGGTCAGCAACAATACTCAGCTAGGCTGTGGTGTTTAAATGATGCTCAGGGTGTATTAACAGGCCCAAAGTATGCCAAGAAAATGTCCACCACACCACATTGCACCACCAGCACCAGCCTGAACCTGAGCTGTCATGTTGTTTACGTCGAATTATGGCCCTACCATCCAAATGTCGCAGCAGAAACTCATCAGACCAGGCAACGTTTTTCCAATCTTCTATTGTATCATTTTGGTCATTTGGGTAGCACGGACGACCATGCCATGTTCAAAGTCACTTAGATCCCCTTTTTTCCCCGGTGTGAACTCGATGGTCGGTTTGAACTTCAGCAGGTCCTCTTGACCATGTCTACATGCCTAAAGGCTGCTGCCATGTGATTCATTGATTAGATTTTTGAGTTAACAAGCAGAGAACAGGTGTCTGTTGAGTGTATATAAGTGTTTCCAAGACAGAATAAATACTAACACTAAGTTCCAGCACTGGTAAGCTGCACTAGATGGTCCTTTGAGCAATTTTAACCCACATTGTAAGACTGACTGAGAGTATTTGCCAAATGACTAAGCCTTGTTGTATGGGTTAGAGACAGTGGCACTGACAAAGAGACAGGAAGCAGAGCTGGAGGTGGCAGAACTTAAGATGTTGAGGTTCTCTTTAGGAGTGTCTAGGGTGGACAGGATTAGGAATGAGATCTTCAGAGGGACAGCACAGGTTGGAAAATTGGGAGACAAAATTCGAGAGGGAAGAATGAGATGGTTTGGACATGTGCAATTGAGGGATAGTGGATATATTGGTAGGAGGATGTTGGAGATGGAGCTGCCAGGCAAGAGACGGAGAGGAAGACCAAAGAGGAGTTATTTGGTTGTGGTAAATGAAGATATGCAGGGAGTTGGCGTGAGAGTAGAGGACGTGGAGGACAGGGTGAGGTGGAAACGTTTAACTCGCTGTGGTGACCCCTGATAAAGGGAGAAGCCGAAAGAAGAAGAAGAAGACTAAATGTAAATAAAAGTCATACTGAATACTTTCCACTACATATTTTAAGTCTTCCCATTTCCTGATCACATAAAAACATTTATGTTAGCAGATAAACGATTCCTTTCTTTCTTTACTTTGCGATATGTGATATATCTATTTTACGTACTAAACCCTGTAGAGTCATGGCAAAGTATTGTTTTAGGCATTCATTTAAAGCCTTGTCAACTTATTTGAAGTGTTTGAGCAGTCCAGTCCATTGAAAATATTAAATATATCATGTCAATTCCTACTTGAAGTAAGAACTAAATAATATACAAATTTTGTGTGTATTTTAGTGTGCCCTAAACTTGACTTTTAAACGGGAAACATTTGGGACACTGTCTGACAATGGAGCTGGCCTTCATGAATACAGTTCAAACTGTAAATAAAAAATAACAGAGAAACTAACAACCCGGATATCTGTATATAAAGCATTACATGACAGAGTGGCTCAGTGGTTAATTATGTGGTCTACTAATTGCAAGATTGTGAGTACAAGTCATGGCTCTACTGAGCTGCTGGACCCTTGGGCAAGGCCCTTAACCTACAACCGCTCAGCTTAATTGTAATTCGTTCTGTAAATGTAAATGTAAAGCCATTAAGTCATGGCAAAAGTCTGAGTTCTGAATACAGATCTGAGCTATTTCTATATTAAATCCCCTTTCAATGCATGCAACTGCACTCTTAATATAGCCCATAGTAATGACTTAATATCACAGATATGAATCTCTTTAACGTCACTGTTTCTTTTGTGAGTTTAGAAAGGATGTATTGCATTTACAAAGCCGATGCTGTCCATTACATTTAAGGCACCCATTTACAAACACACACATATAACCGTGCTGAGAATACATAACCACAAATTCAAAAAAGATTTCATCAACAGTTACCTTTGATTACACAATGATCTACATAAATAGATGTTTTGCGTTACACAAACTGACTACTGTCCCAATCAACTACCCTCAGGCCTCCAGTCAAGTCAAGTCAAGTCAAATTTATTTACAGTCTAAACTCATTATCTTGCCTTCGTCTGTTTCATGGCTGTTTTTGGCAAGAGGCGAGTATGGCGACTTAACGAGGTTACACGAGGTTCTACTGAGCACGTGATCGAGCAATACACATTTACAATGTACATAAACATGCACATACATGTATGTAGAAGTCCAGTCTGCGATGAATTCTAAGATCATTATAAGTCTGTTCACTCCACCATCTTGGTAACGCCATCTGGCAGTTATTTCCAGCCATACAAGACCAAACTCCTATCTCTTTGAATGGGGAGAGACCTATATATTGAAAAATTGAAAGAGAAATTAACGTTTAAAATGCATATTTCAAATTGCTTGTATAATCTGACAAAAACTATATAACTTACTTGTGTTGTTGGGTTCAAATAACACAGAAAAATCCAATTTTCTAAGCTTTTTCTGGCCACTGTGCATGTGCATCCCGCCACTATAAAGGGGCCAAGACTTGCCATCCCCATCTCCAACACATTTACTAATGTGCCGATTGGTTCTTTCTAATGATGGGGTGGGGCTTCTGTACTACAGACCCATTCATATTTCAACCAGTGACCAGTCTGTACATCATCTGGCATTACAAGTTTAAAGTGGGTTTAAAATGCCACCTACCGACCGGTATGAAAGATGGCGACTGAGCAGGGTAGAATTATTGGCAGGACAGTCATGACATTTTAAGCTTGGTGAGAGCGAGAGGCGAGGTTGGCAGCTTTTAAAGTGCATGGAGGGAAATCCGTCCTAGCAGTTACAGGTGGTGAAAGATAAGTTTGGCGAGATATCGGAGGGTGAGATAACGAGGTTAGGCTGTTTACAGTGCTTTTTACAAAACAGCATTATCTCAAAATAGCTTTTGAAATATATTGGCTGAAAGCCGTAGTTGAGGCTACTGTGGTCAGGGAAAACTCCTAATATATAGTTATATATAATATATAGGTTAAGATGAAATAAACAAAGTACAAAATAGCATAGAGAAAAAAATAGAGAATACAAAACTATAGCATATAAAATAGTAGTATGGATAGACTAAATATTGAATATATAATAGATTAAGCACATCCATTAAAACCGCATTGGCGCCATTGATTTTGACGAGAGCAATGTGATGGACCAAATGGAGCTACATCTGGTCACATGTTCAAATCGTTCTCTAACACCTGTTAAAGACTTCAACAGAACTGGATATAAAGTTGCATCAACCAGTCAGAGATTTTAGCCATATACACATCTGTGGTGAGCTATAGGAAGGAGTGACCAGTGGCAACTGTCAGCAGAATTCAGCATTTGACATCTATTTTCTCTGTGCACCCATCAATTTTAGACTAGTGTTTAGTGGACAAACATTTCCATACTTTTGGCATGTTAAACAGCATGCTCTGTTTTCAGATCTTATATTGAGTATGCAGGCTCTTTATGATCTCGAACTGCATCCCAAACCACACATTTCTGTACTGACTGGTAGCATTTCTATTTTTTTATGTACAACCCCAAATCAGAAAAAGTTGGCACAGTATGGAAAATGCTAATAAAAAAGCAGTCTTTCTTACATTTCCTTTGACTTTTATTTAATTGAAGACAGTATGAACCCAAGAAAGACAGGCCAGTCCAGTACCCGTACCCTCTTCTTCTCCTTTGTAATGTGTGCAGCGTGTGGTTTTGCATTGTCTTGCTGAAAAATGCATGGACGTCCCTGGAAAAGATGTCGTCTTGAAGGCAGCTTATGTTGCTCTAAGATCTCAGTGTACTTTTTTACACAGAAGTGTAAATGACCTTTGAATAGTGCACTGACACAACCCCATACCATGGCTTTTCGACTTTTTGCTGATAACAGTCTGGATGGTCCTTTTCGTGTTTGGTCTGGAGCACATGCCGACTTTGTTTTTGTCAAGCACTACAATACAGAGTTACATTCACAAATACCACTTAAAACTTTACTGTGCAAATAAAAAGCCAATGTTCAGAAGCGGCATCGACTTCTCTGCGCTCGGAGACACCTGGGAGAAATGATTTGCCAACGTAATCCCTTGCCCACATGGTTCTATCAGCTATTGATGAACGACAGTTCTTGATGCAGTGCCGTCTGAGGGATCGGAGATCAAGGGAGTTCAGCTTCTTACGCCCTTGCAATTTACACACTGAAATTCCTCCAGATTCCTTGAATTGTTTAATGATATTATGCAAGGTAGGGGAGAAATATGCAAATCCCTTCTAATCTATCTTTGAGGATCATTGTTTTGAAACATTTCAATTAGTTCCTCACACATTTGTTGACAAACTGGAGATCTTCTGCCCACCTTTGCTCTTCAAAGACTCAGCCTTTCATGTATACTGCTTTTGAATATGATCATAATCACCTTTTGACATCTTCTGTTTGAAATTATTTAATTTCTAGCCCTAAATTGCCCTACATTTTGGATAAAATGCAGGAATGACCAGACAAAACATTAAATATCTTGGGTTCATGCTGTCCGCAATGAAATAAAGTGCATGTAATCAAAGTAAATGTAAGACACGCTGTGTTTATTTCATTTTTATTTGCACTTTCTATACTGTACTAACTTTTTCTGATTTGGGATTGTAGTATATGGATTGAGACGTGTGTCCATGCGATAAGGGGATATTTATTTCACCTACATCAAACCATGTATCTCAGTGTATTTTCCAACTACCAAAATGTTTAAATCAATAGTTTATCTCAAGTACAGCCAAAAATATTGTGAGTGTTTACACTCCAGGTATGTTGAAAAGCCTCTGGAATTCTATATCTAGCCCCAATGTAATGAGTATAGACTACAAAGAAGAAACTCCCTGAGGTGCATAAGGTCCAGGATTAAATGGGAAATGCATCCGTGTGTGGGTTGGGTGAGATGGGACTAAAGCAGTTCCCAGGGTCTGGTTGGGGGCGGTAACAGTTGGAAAGTTGCATCTAAATGGGATCAACCTGTAGAGGGAGCACTAATCAGGACATTATAAATATATACCTGTACATTTTTTCGATACCACACTTTTATTGATGAACTTGTTCGTGTGGTGCTTGTAACGATAGACATTGTCACAAAAGTTCGATGAAGACTCGAGGCTAGACCCTAACTGAGCAGTCAGAGAGGATGATGGTGAAGACAAATGACCTAAGATGCATTAATAAAGAGCCATTAAGAGGAACCAGTCCCAAATGTGGACCACTTGAGCGGGTAGAATCATTCAGGAAATTGTTACTAAACTTTAATTTATTATCATTTACAAAATCACCATTTTTGGGGGATATAATCCCTTTTAGTCATTTTATTCTGCCTTCCTCAGGCACTGGGAGAGGAATGGCTAATCAGCACTCTGTGAGTGCACAAGTGTGTGTGTGTGTGTGTGTGTGTGTGTGTGTGTGTGTGTTGTGATGAAATTATGATGGAAATGCAATTAGAGATAAGGCTGTAAACTTTGTTAGCCTGCGGAAGCAGCGGTGTCAGATACAAGACCAGACGGAGGCACGTCTCTCTCTCACACTCACACATACACACACACACACACACACACACACACACACACACACACACACACACACACACACACGCACACGCACGCACGCACGCAGACATTCTCTCTCTGGTCCATCTCTCTCTTTCTTGTCCTCCTTTTCTTTAATGCTATCATTCGCTTCTCTGATCCTTCTATGCCATACACTTCTATTTCTTTCCTTCCTCTCTCTCTCAAATTCTCTCTTTCTCACCCCCCCTTCCCTGTCTGTCTGTCTCTTTCTTTTCCCCGCTCGATGCCGATTCAGTGACGCCAGACGCATATTTGCAGACAGACACCACGGCAACACACTGATCTGTGACGAGAGGAACAAGGGCCTCTCAGAGCTCTTCCTCTCAGCGAGGCTAACCTCGACTATGGCTAACTCTACTAATCAGGCTACAGACGTAGATACAGCGAAAGCTTCCTGTTGATTTTGCAGGTCACCGTCCTGAGTCCTGGGATTGTTTACGCTGTAGCCATAAGTCAATCTGTTAATCAGTCATCGGGTCAGGTCAGGTCAATATTAACTACCATCCCTTTCATACCCACGTATTCAGTATAGTTAGGGAATGTGTATGAAACAGTAGACGATGTACACATCACTACAGAAAAGCAAAGACTGAGCAGGGCTTCATGAATGATGTAACTGCAACATTTTCGCTAGCCAACTTCAAACTTGGGTGTGGGTCAATGGCGTGACGGGCTTTTTGTATCTGATTCCATTAATTTCCTTAGATTAACTGGAGAAACAGGTCACCCAGGTAAAATTACACTTACAGTTGATGCCACTTCTGGACATGGTTAACGTAAGCTTCTTTTTTGCACAGTAACGTTTTAAGTGGCATTTGTGAATGTAACTCTGTATTGTAGTGGTTTGATAAAGTAATCCCTTGCCCATGCGGTTATATCAGCTATTGATGAATGACGGTTCTTGATGCAGTGCCATCTGAGGGATCGGAGATCACAGTTTAAGATAAAATAAGATCAGATAAGATAAGATAAGATCGCCTTTTATTATCCCACAGGGGGAAATTTGTCTGGTTACAGCAACAAGAGGGAAGAAACAGAATAAATACAAGTTTACTTATATATATATATATATATATATATATATATATATATATATATATATATATATATAAGTATTTTTATTCTTTTACTCCTCAAAGACAGCATCGTGGATACTGCTTTTGTACCAATTCATGATTACAATCACTTGTTGACATTACCTGTTTGAAATCACATAATAATTTTATTTATTTATTTATTTTTTACCTCATTACTAGTCCTAAATTGTTTCTGTCCCAACTTTTTTTGGAATGTGCAACAGGCCTGAAATGCAGAAATGGATGATTATTAGCAAATGAAATGAAGTTGACCAGAAAAAAGACATGAAATTTAATAAAAGTCAAAGGAAATGTAAGGAACAAGGAACTTTTCTGATTTGGGCTTGTAAATTAATTCAGCTAATTGTAGCCATTTTTTCTTTCCAAAGTCCAAAAACTTCAGTACAACTACAGAAAATCCTTGTTTATTTATGAATTAAAAAAAACTATTTTCATCTTTTCTTATCTTTTTAATTGCATTTCATTGTGACTTGTCTTACAGAGGACCGTCAAGGCATCTCAAACACAACAGCGACTGCCAGAACAATACTGTTTGTTTTCATGTAGTCAATGTATTCATTTTATTAGATAGATTTATTAGTAACAGCTTGTGCAAGTTGAAATTTCGTGTTCCAGGCATGTTGTTAAACCGTGCAGTGACATTTAATGTGTTCATGCAATAGATATGCTATAAAGAAATTATTTGCTACTCTTGCCATTTTGTTGCCTATAGTCTAATACTGTACAGTATGGTACAGTGGTGCTTGGAAGTTTGTGATTATATTAGAATTTTTCACATTTCTGCATAACTATCACCTAACACTCAATCAGACTTTCACACTAAGTCCTAAAAATAGATAAACAGAAAATAAAATTGGTCTTTTATTACTGATCAAAAATCTGGTCATTTATTCATTGGGGCACAAACAAAGGAGATTTATGAAAAAGGTCTAAAGGCCTCTCTCATATTGGCTAATATTAATATTCATCGGTTCACCACCAGGAGAACACTGAACGATATGGTGTACATGGCAGAGTTGCAAGGAGAAAACCTCTGCATTCCAAAAAGAACATTGCCGCCCATCTCCAATTTGCTAAAGATCACATGAACAAGCCAGAAGGCTACTGGAAAAATATTTTGTGGATGGCTGAGACCAAATAAAACTTTTTTGTTTAAATGGAAATTATGTAGAAAGGGAACCACTGCAGTCCAGCATAAGAAACAAATCTATCTAATCTAATGGTGGCCTAAGACTTTTGCACGGTATTGTATATGTAATTTTTTCTGCCTCTTTAATTTTAAATAAGCCTTTAATTTAAACACTTGTAAAGGCTTATGTAATGCCATGTAAATGCTCAGTTAGCAGATGGTTCGAGGAAAGCCACAATAACTAAGACTATTTATAATGTTGTGTGGATATCAGGTGGTTATTAGAGTGGTTAATAGGGTGCTTGAATAAGTTGCATGGGAAGGATATTCTCTATGCCTGATAGGTAAATGATGTCATGATTATTGAATGAAGCCAACGTTTTCAGACCTTCAGTGTTTGGGAACACATTAGATATTAGTCGTTGTGAGTAAAAAACTGTAGATTTGTTTGTAATCATTAGACATTTTAACATTTGTACATTTTACAGCATTAGCCAGACGCCCTTATCCAGAGCGACTTATAATGGTCAGTCTTACAATCCAAAGCTTATTGGGGTTAAGGGTCTTGCTCAAGGACCCAACAGTGGCAGCTTGGCAGAGGTGGGATCTGAACCCTGGACCTTCTGATCCATAGTCCAGTACCTTAACCGCTAGGCTACCACAGTCATTAGAAGAATCATCTTAAACCATATAATTTGTAGGCAATGCAATTTGTATGAATAACTGTATAACTAATGACTGGTTAAAGGGTATTTTTTGTGGTGGTGGTGGTGAAATTAATTAGTCTTGAATACTTATATTCACTGTCATACTTAGTTTACTCCTATTGTTACACTATTGTAATTGTATTTCTTTGACAGAGCCAAAAACAGGGCTCCACATTATTGTGTATTCAGTGTATGTGTAACTTTAATCCATGTGGGTTAAGTAAGGACTAATGTCAAAATGTGTGTGTATATAAACATTTGATTTTTTTGCCAGCAGATATGATACACTGAAAAATCAAACGCTGACAGCAACATAAGCACAGGCAATGCAACAATTCAAAAAACACACACACCACACACCACACACACACACACCACACACACACACACACAAAAACACTTTGGGGTCAGGGTCGAAGCACAGCTCAGTGGATTAGTCACATGTGCTGTGTTAACGAAGTCAATTTCCCTACCACGCATTAATTGATTAACAGCAAAGTCGCAATGCAGCATTCTCCCACCGGGCCCCCTCACAGATACTGCACCACCACACACACACACACACACACACACACACACACACACACACACACACACACACACACACACCCATTCAGATGCTCTCTGCCCTCTCACACTGTCTCTAGGCAGCATCACTAACTCACACCAGCTCTCCTGAGAATCTGACACGTCAACACACTCGTGCACTCACATATTAAAAAATATTCTCATCCTAAGTTCCGTCTCATCCAGTTTTACAATCTTATGGACCCGTTTTATCATTAAATGTTCATCACGTTTCCTGACAACACACACAGATGAACAAAACTGACCCTCGCACACGTTTACAGACACACACCCACACTTTTGGTTACTTTCTGTTCTTGTACTTGACGTCCTTGGCTAAAATCGGCAGACTGTTTCAAGACAGGCTCGTATGGATTCAGCTAGCTGTCCTCTCTCCTAACGATCCACACGACTCCTGTTTCACCAACGGCTAATAATTACCTCACAAAGACACACACACACACAGAAATATATCCTTTGCCAGTGTGAAAGACGTTTAAAAACATATCCTTAGTTCTGCTCTGCAGGTCAACACTCTGGTTAGTGCAGTTCAAAAGTGTTTATTTGAGTGGCAGGTGTGTTTTGTTCTGTGTACCCAAATCATGAAGTGTGGGTTTTGAATAGATTCAAATAAAGGTGCCACTAATTATACTGCTGTCGACTTAGGTAGGAAAAGAATAACTAGCTTTGCATTTCCCACAAGATCCCAAAATCGGCTGCGATGTACTGCATGGTGAAGCCTTACGCTGTCTAAAAGTGCTAAAAAACAATGCAGTAAGTAATTGTAATATTTACCTGAATTCAGACTTAATGAAAGTGTCTTTCACTTTAACAATAAATGTCAGTAGAACTGGATTTCATAGCCACAATAAGTGGATTAAGTAAAATTTTGCCTTAATACTTATTATATGTAATATGTAATAAATCATCGCAACTCTAATTGGTGATACTACTTACTTGGTTACATTTACAGCATTTAGCAGACGCCCTTATCCAGAGTGACTTCCAGTTACAATCGTACAATCCAAGCAATTGTGGGTTAAGGACCAAGCAGTGGCAGCTTGGCAGAGGTGGGATTTGAACCCTGGACCTTCTGGTCCATAGTCCAGTACCTTAACCACTAGACTACCACAGTCCACTTGCATGTGATCTGGCATGTCAACAAGGAAATATGAATTATCTCCCACGGTTCATAGGTTTATTGTTTGTTTGTTTATTTAACGTCACTAAGGTTATATCGAAACTATTCAGACATACTCAGATCGGGCCAGTTTAGTTCAATCAGTTAACCTAATGCATGTCTTTGGACTGTGGGAGTAAACTGGAGTACCTAAAGTAATCCCACATGGACATGTGGAATACATGCAAACTCCACACCGGCAGAGTCCGGGGTTGAGATCGAACCTTTCAACTCACAGTTCATAGTAAAGCCTAGTCTGTTCTATAGCTACAGCTAAATTCCCCCAAAGCACAAAATCTAAACTTTCAGGTGTGTATTGCAGCACAAATATATTTAAAAACTGTTGTCATCTCAACAACCTTTCTGTCTACATTTTCAAAAGGTTTTCCACACATGGCCCACGGGAAGCAAAAACCCATTAGCTGAGATGCATTTGATCGTGTTGAAGCTACTTCACCTGACAATCAGAAGATCAGTGATTTCTAAAATCTCTGCTTTCCCCATTCAAACTATCATGCAAAAACAGTGTTTACAAATGAACAGCTGTGGAAAGCAAGATCAAAATAATTTAATTGTGGACAGAGGCCAAGAGAGAGGAAAAAAGCCATAGCCATTAGCCATTGATGCTGATGCAGCTTTAAACAAATAAATAAACAAACAAACTTATTTTATTTTACAGAATGTAGTAGTATACAGTGATATATAGTGGTACCTCGGTTCTCGATCACCTCGGGAACTAGTCGAATTCGGTTCTCAATGCATTTTGACTAGAAAAAATTTGTCTCGGTTCTCATTGTTTGCTTGGTATACGGCGCACTTGCTTACACTTGTATGAGTCGAGGAGTCATTTCAGCCAAAATTTGATTCGCAATTCATCATTCATGATTCAGTACACAGTGATTCAGCCCCTGCTTAGTGAATATCTCCGTGTTATTGTGTTTTTCTTTATTTTTAATATACAGTACTGTATTCTTGGTGCAAATAAGTCTCCATGGGTCCTAAGAAGGTTAGTTATAAGAGCCAACCGAAAGGAAACCGAAACAAAACTGACATTAAACACAGGTAGAAGTTAGCAGCTATGCCAGTACAATGTGTTCATCCAATAGGGTAAGCATTTTGCTTTTACTTTTCACTTTCAATCCATTACTCACTGAATTGCATGAGATTTTTCAACACTTTATTATAAAATAAGCTTTGTGTTAATGATTTTTGCCAAATGTAGGTTTATGTAAGTGTTTGAAACATTAACTTAATTATCATTACTTATCATAGTATCCATACCTCCGCTATTACACACTATAAACCGCTCTACCAAACACTCGTTAAACTCCTCGGTTCATGATACATTTAACTTCTGCTGGATTTGTTGGTAGAAAATCAGAATTCACAGGCAGAGATATACCCTGAACAGGGCACTGTTCTGTAAACACACCACCTAATCTTGATGTTGCAAGTCCCATCCAGAATTTGAAACCAGGCCCTCAGGAAGTGCCGTTTCCAGGAGATGTTTCTTATCACGAAGACACTGGCTCTCCTAACCTAACTTTTGCTTAACCTCACCTAATCTTACTTAAAAAGACATTACACAATATGAAACTATGTTCCTTCGAACTCTGTCATATAGGTTTATTTAATAGTTAAACTGTATGATGCTTCTTACACTGAACCACTTTATAGATTTATGAGTTAAAAACACTGGTCTTATTAACACATATAGAAAAGGAGCATGCATTACATGCCCTTTGTATAAGTGTATTCAGTTCAGAATTTCACTCAGATATCCTTAGATTGTGAATGAATAGCAATATTTGGCATAAAAGTATTTGTATATCAGAAATAACTGTATAATCTGTGTCTTGTTTCCTGAGATCTGGATGCTTTTGGTATAGCATAATAGCTGCATACAACGTTTGTTGTGCCTTTGTTAACTTTTACTCGCACTGTGTCCTGCTGTCACAATCCTAAATCTTCTCTAACAACCACATCCCTCTCTGTCAGTGCACTTTCCTGCTTTAAGGCTGTGCCTGTTCCCTGTTTCTTTCCATCGCTGTTCCTATCTATAACCCTGTCCATCCTGCTTCACAGTCTGACCCCATTTCCTTGTTCTTTTTCTTCGTCCACCCCTCCGGTTCCCGCAAGCGCATTTGGCAACCCGAGCACACAGCAGCACGGACAGCAGGTGATACGGATTTCCGGAAAAGTGGAATTAGAGGTGTGGAAATCGCAGTACACTGAGTGCTCATGTGGAAAATGTGGAAGCAGGGATGCAGGAAAATAACAACTGTGATCTTCAGACACACTCACAAAAAAAAACTTAAAAATTCCAATTAGCCAGAATCACCATACATGATTGTCTACGTCAACATGCTTTCACTAGTTTCTTGATCACATTTCACAAATATGATAATGTTGGAATTACCATGATATTGTCATGCTATAAAGACTGTCTGACGTCGTATCCTTCAATAATATTGGCATGGCAGTGCTACTGGTAATTCTCCTGTCATAGTGATTATGTTCGCCACCTTATATCACATGACAGTCCACTCCATGGAATGTGTCACAATTTATATTAGACTTCACATGTACATTTACACCATTTAGGCACAGCAGAAATTCATTGCAAATCACACCTCACTGTGGTGACCCCGGTTTCAGTCAGGCAGCGCACATTGGGCATGATTGGGGGGGTGGGGACTGGTTAATGCACAGCATTTTTCAGATGGCCTTATCCAGAGCTAATGAATATTAAACTGAAAAATCAAGGACCCAACAGCAACAGTCTGACTTTTAGGATTTAAACTCACAACCATCAATGTGGAAGTGTATCATGGCACGACCAATGAGATTTCTGAGGACCTTAGAAATTCAAGACCATTGTTACCCTCCCCAGGAGTGGTCGACCAACAAAGATCACTGCAACAGCAAGGCGTGTAACAGTTGGCGAGGTCACGGAGGACCCCAGGGTAACTTCTAAGCAACTAAAGGCCTCACTCACATTGTCTAATGTTAATGTTCATGAGTCCACCATCAGAAGAACACTGAACAACAATGGTGTGCATGGCAGGGTTGCAATGAGAAAGCCACTGCTCTCCAAAAAGAACATTGCTGCTCGTCTGCAGTTTGCTAAAGATCACGTGGACAAGCCAGAAGGCCATTGGAAGATGTTTTGTGGACGGATGAAACCAAAATAGAACTTTTTGGTTTAAAATAAAAGCATTACGTTTGGAGAAAGGAAAACACTGCATTCCAAGAACCTTATCCCATCTGTGAAACATGGTGGTGGTAGTATCATGGTTTGGGCCTGTTTTGCTGCATCTGGGCCAGGACGGCTTGCTATCATTGATGGAACAATGAATTCTGAATTATATCAGAGAATTCTAAAGGAAAATGTCAGGACATCTGTCCATGAACTGAATCTCAAGAGAGGGTGGGTCATGCAGCAAGACAACGACCCTAAGCACACAAGTCGTTCTACCAAAGAGTGGTTAAAGAAGAATAAAGTTCATGTTTTGGAATGGCCAAGTCAAAGTTCTGACCTTAATCCTATGGAAATGTTGTGGAAGGGCCTGAAGTGAGCAGCTAATGTGAGGAAACCCACCAACATCCCAGAGCTGAAGCTGTTCTGTACGGAGGAATGGGCTAAAATTCCTCCAAGCCGGTGTGCAGGACTGATCAACAGTTACAGGAAACATTTAGCTACAGTTATTGCTGCACAGGGGGTCACACCAGATACTGAAAGCAAAGGTTCACATACTTTTGCCACTCACTAATATGTAATATTGGATCATTTTCCTCAATAAATAAATTACCAAGTGTTGACCTGTCTAATAAAGCGAAACTGCTAGTTTGTCCTGTTACATGTTCCCCTTTTCTAATACAATCAAAACTGCACCACTGATGCAGTGTTGTTAACTCTTTTTAGAGGAAAGTAGCAAAGCCTGCTTGAAAAGTCACAAAATGTTGATAGATGACTTAATGCACTACATATTTATGATCTCATCAAGTCATATTTACATCAGGTCGCATCAGTCTTCACATTTTGCTGCTTCTCTCTTACTCTCTGTACAGTATAAACCAAACGAACTATGTGCATATTTACAAATAAAACTATGTGCATATTTCAGAAGAACAACAGTATGTACATACAGTATTAATTAATGCATGACTATGCTCAGCTGAACGTGCCACCCTGAGCACAGAGTTTTGGTGATTGTCTTCTATGGGAAATAACAAAAAAAAATTGTTGATTTCTTGCTACTCACGTTTTTGAGAATAATACGCGAAAGGCATGTGAAAGGTGAAATATAAGTTAGCAACACTGCATTGGTGGTCCATTAGTGAGGCACTTTCTTTCCTTCTAGTGGGCTATCACTGATATATAATTACTTTGATAGTTCATTATACGCAACATCTTTGATTCATATATTAATTTTTCAAGCGTTCAGTCTTTTCAGCAACAAATTCTAGGCTAACTGTTGTGTCTTTTACTTAGGAGAGGCTTCTGTCTGGCCACTCTACCATAAAGCCCAGATAGGTGGAGTGATGCATGACCTGGAGTGAAGTTTCTCCCATCTGCACACAGGATCTTTGGAGATCCGCCAGAGTGACCATTGGGTTATTGGTCACCTCTCTTACCAGTGCCATTCTCCCCTGATTACTTAGTTTGGTGGGGTGGTCAGCTATAGGAAGAGTGCTGTTTTTTCCAAACTTCTTCCATTTAAGAATGATGGAGGCCACTGTGCTCTTGGGAACTTTCAATGCAGCATATTTTTGTATCCTTCTACAGATCTGTGCCTTCACACAATCCTGTCTCTGAGCTCTACAGGCAGTTCTTTCCTCCTCATGGCTTGGTTTTTGTTCTTACAGTCGTATGAAAAAGTTTGGGCACCCCTGATAATTTTCAAGATTTTAGTTTATAAATCATTGGTTGTTCAGATCAGCAACTTGAGTTAAATATATCATATAGCAGATGAACACAGTGATATTTGAGAAGTGAAATGAAGTTCATAGGATTTACAGAAAGTGTGCAGTAATTATTCAAACAAAATTAGGCAGGTGCATAAATTTGGGCACCCCAACAGAAAAATTACATCAATATTTAGTAGATCCTCCTTTTGTAGAAATAACAGCCGCTAAACGCTTCCTACAGCTTCCAGTCTGGATTCTGGTTGAAGGTGCTTTGGACCATTCTTCTTTCGAAAACATCTCCAGTTCAGTCAGGTTTGATGGTTTCCGAGCATGGACAGCCCACATTTTCAGTAATATTCATGTCTGGGGACTGAGATGGCCATTCCAGAACGTTGTACTGGTTCATCCTCTGCATGAATGCCTTAGTAGATTTTGAGCAGGGTTTTGGGGTCGTTGGCCTCGGTGCAACTTTGTCACTGATTCTTGAACATTGTTCTCAAGAATCTGGAGATATTAACTGGAATCCATGCGACCCTCAACTTTAACAAGATTCCTAGTACCTGCACTGGCCACACAGTCCCACAGCATGATGGAACCACCACCAAATTTTACTGTGGGTAGCAAGTGTTTGTCTTGGGATGCTGTGTTCTTTTTCCGCTCCTTGTTATGGTCCAAATAACTCAGTTAGTTAGTTTCATCAGTACACAGCACTTTATTCCAAAATGAAGCTGGATTGTCCAAATGTGCTGTAGCACACCTCAAGTGACTCTGTTTGTGGCGTGTCTGCAGAAAAGGCTTCTTCTGCATTACTCTCCCATACAGCCTCTCCTTGTGCAAAGTGCGCTGTATAGTTGAACGATGAACAGTGACACCATCTGCAGCAAGATGAGGTTTGTAGGTCTTTGGAGGTGGTCTGTGGCTTGACTATGACTGTTCTCACCATCCTTCGCCTCTGCCTATCTGAGATTTTTCTTGGTCTGCCACTTCGGGAGTTCCTTAACTAGAACTGTGCCTGTGGTCTTCCATTGCCTCACTATGTTCCTCACAATGGAACTGACAGCTGAAATCTCTGAGAGAGCTTTTTCCCTTTCCCTGAACCATGATGTTGAACAACCTTTGTTTTCAGGCCATTTGAGAGTTGTTTTGAGGCTCCCATGTTGCCACTCTTCAGAGAAGATGCAAAGAGGAGAAAAACTTCCATTGGCCATCTTAACACTTTTCTCATAGTTGGATTCACTTGTGTATGTAGATCAAGGGTCAATGAGCTTACAAAACAAATTTTGTGTTCCAATAATTAGTGCTAAAGGTATTCAAATGACAAGGGTGCCCAAATTTTTATGCACCTGCCTAATTTGTTTGAATAATTACTGCACACTTTCTGTAAATCCTATAAACTTAATTTCACTTCTCAAATATCACGGTGTTCATCTGCTATATGATATATTTACCTGAAATTGCTGAGCTGGACAACCAATGATTTATAAAGAAAAATAATGAAAATTATCAGGGGTGCCCAAACTTTTTCATACGACTGTATATACATTGTTAGCTGTGAGACCTTATATAGACAGGTGTGTGTCTTTCCAAAGTATGTCCAATCAACTGAATTTACCACAGGTGGACTCCAACCAAGGTGTAGAAATATCTCAAAGATGAGGAAGAGAAATGGGCTAAATTTCAAGTGCCACTGCAAAGGATCTGAATGCTTATGTCCATGCGAAATTTTTGTTTTTCCATTTTAATATATATATTTATATATACTTTGTTTATTCTAAAATTCTGTTTTCACTTTCCCATTATGGGGGTTTTATTTTAGCACAAGCTCGCACCATAAAGGGTCTGTAGACTTTATCAATTTGTATATATATATATATATATATATATATATATATATATATATATATATATATATATATATATATATACATATAAAATGATAAAGTGATCTCTCATTGTGGTAGTTGCTTGTTTTGGGCTTTTTTCCATGGACCTGGTCGCTTATTTCTCTCACAAGATCTGGCAACACTGCTTGGGAATAGCATTTGACAGAATTCTAAAACTTTTACAACACATTATGTAAAAGTCAAGTAATTATGAGCCCATAAAAGATACGAGACTTACTCACTCAACCTAGTTAGGATCTATTTTATGACGTCATGAAATGGCATTTATGATGCCACAGTAGGCTTTGCAGTAACACACGCTAGAAATGTTAATCTTTCTGAAAAATTATGTAAATGTCAAGCAACTTGACTTGTATTATGTATTATGACAGTTGCCATGAAGTATGTGACGTAAAACGATTTGATTGTGCAAGACCTTCAGTAACACTCGATTTCCGTATTCCTACACATTTTGTAGTTTATATTCCATGTTATATGATACTTGTTATGACATGTATGTCATGACAGCTACCATATGTCACAATAAATCAACCAATGGTGTTCTAGTCAGCTTATATATTATGACAGATGCCAGGACGAGTCCTGCATGATGCCGCAGTAGGCTCGGGTACAGAATATGACAGAATCCTTAACCTTTAATGACACATTATGTAAAAGTGAAGTGATTATGGGGTCAGATAAGTTATGGCACTCGATCACTCAATCTAGTCACGTCCTGTATTAGAGCAGATGTAATTACAGGCCCTTTATGATGCTGCACTGGCTCGACCATAACCCACAATAGAATTCCTAACCTTTAATGGCACAATATGTAGCATTATGTGATATGACTTATGAGGTCATGGGAGTTACACTTATTGTGTCATTCATTATTGCAGTTGTCATGAAGTGTGTAACAGGATTCTTCTCCCTTATGATACATGACACAAAGTTCAATACGGCATCATTTTAGCACTTATGAGGAAGCTATAACACATCTGTCACATGTTGTGACAGTTGTCATAAATGTATTGAGAGAGTACAGTGAGAGAAACAGGCTAACACTTGAATTCTGTAAACTAACACGTTTTTGTCATTTACATAACAAGGTTCATGATACACACTATACAATGTGTGCCATGACACTTACCATATGTCACACATAAATCACTCCGGAGATGTCCCAGATGATGCTGCAGTAGGCTAGGCAATAACCTTGATGCCACATTACAGTATGTAATTGTTAAGTGACATGAATTATGAGCTCATAGAAGATACAATGCTTAGTCATGATAGTGTACACTGAGAAAAATGGTGCATCACTTAAATCCTGTGTTCATACTCATGTTTTCTACAATACATTTTATGATGCATACGCCATGGACTTGTCACTAAGTGAACATATGCAGGCTTTAATAAGTGATCCATTAGCATCCCGTTCCACTGATAGAAACATCATGTTTAATGTGGTGTTTATGTGTTTTGGAAAGAAACTCCCTGTATTAATATGACATTATGAACTAATTGTGTACTTTAAAATCACGCTTGATGATGTCTGCCATGACTTGTTATGACTAGTCAAGTCAAGTCAAATCAAAATGTATTTATATAGTGGTTTTTACAACAGGGCATTGTCTCAAGGCAACTGTCTACTCCCACAGCCCTATCTAAGCAAGCCTAGGGTGGCAGTAGCAAGGAAAAATCCCACCTCTGCCAAGCTGCCACTGTTGGGTCCTTGAGCAAGGCCATTTAACCCACAATTGCTTGGATTGTAAGACTCTATCAGTTGTAAGTCACTCTGGATAAGGGCGTCTGCTAAATGACATAAATGTAAATATAAACCAGAGAAGAAAATAGACAGTTGTAGAGTGCAGCGTGGGAGAAAATTGAGAAAGGCACTGTATATGTCCAGGGTTGGCTCCTAGCTCTTCCTTTTTCCAGTTTTCAACACTATGCAGTGGTGTTCCTCACATCAACACAGCTCATCGAATGTCATATCTCATAATATAAAATCAGAACAACATGTATGCATCATTTAACGTCCACGATGTGCTTTGTGAAACTGCACGTTATGCGATCTGGATGTTGTCTGAACGCTATATTATGTACTGTACATAACAACACTATATGGGACACTGTGGTGTACTGGTATTGACTAAATAACCAAGATATTACAGAGTTTCCCCTACGTTGATTTATTCAATATCAACATTGACCTCCACATATTGAGTTTCTTTGTTGGGTAAGATGGGTAAAATCTTATTTCAGTGTAGAGCACTGATTTGCTCAGCCAATGTCTCTCACACAGACACATTTATGGAATTAGAAATTGTGTTTTATGTGTCAGCGCAACATTCTTCCAGTTGTATTTATGATGCAAGCATGTATTTCAGAAGAGAGCAGGGAACTGAGAAGCATGTGGAAACTGTGAAACTAAAACAAGACTGTGAGAAGTGAGCATATATGCAAAAATGCCAGGTTGGCCAGACATTTCAGTATACATGACAGTCTGTGTGGGTTTGCTCTGGGTACTCTGGTTTCCTCCCACAGTCCTAAGACGTGTTTGTTAAGTTAGTTGATTACTATAAATTGCCATTGACTTGAGCGTAAATATGAGTAGTCTTGATATAAATTTGTGATATGAAAATGATAGTGAAGTTAAATAAATAAAAAAACCTGGGACTGTGGTAGCCTAGCGGGTAAGGTACTGGACTATGGAAAGGTTCAAATCCCACCTCTACCAAGCTGCCACTGTTGGGTCCTTAAGCAAGGCAAATAACCCACAATTGCTTGGACTTTATCAGTTGTAAGTTGCTCTGGATAAGCGTGTCTGCTAAATGCTGTAAATGAAAACATCACATTCTGTAGAGATATGTTATAAATTTCTATCAAAAACTAGTACCAGAGCTCGTCTATGGTAGATGTTCACAACAACCAAAGGGTCCAGATCTTGGGTTCTGTGTGTTCCTGTCCAATTTATCTGCTCTCTGCTAACAATTCACCCTTCAGTCAAGGAAAGGTGCATGAACAAAAATGTCCTTCAAGGTACTAACCTAGTCTATATTAGCTGCAGATGAGTTAGCTTCGGGTACACGACAGCTGGACATCAGATTATTTGTTGAGATCAGTAATGCATCATTCCCAATTTGATTTTGCTCAAATCAATAGGCTTTGAAGGTTTGTTCGATTAGGAGTCGCTGAAGAATATTCTTCTGATCATCTAAATGGAGCGAAGAAGAGCGAAGAGAATGGAAGAGTGGTGGAGAAAAAGCCAGAATGAGAGAGAAGGGGGAGCGAGCTGGTGGAAAGGCTCCTGTAATTGGCAGTCAGTCTTTGTTGGAGAAGGCCGCTGGATTTAATAGGCTCTGCTGGTGACTCAAGCAGCGTGGCAAAAAACGTACACGCACACACACTCACACACACACACACACACACACACACACACACACACACACACACACACACACACACACACACACACACACACACACACGCTCACGGCCACCCCTCCCCCAGCCCTCAGAAGGGTGCCGAAAGCCTCCTGACTGGCCCTCAGCAACCCAGCAATCCTCACTAACCTTCTATATGTGTCGGGTGTAGGATTACCGACTATCGATATTATAGTTTGCTTACACACAGTTCAGGAAATGGAGTCCCTGCTGTGATATATATATATAAATAACCATAAATAAATATATATATATATATATACAGTGGGGCAAAAAAGTATTTAGTCAGCCAATCAGTGACTGACTAAATACTTTTTTGCCCCACTGTATATATTGTGAGTAAATTAAAAACTAGTTATGGAGACCATGACACAAAACACAAAGCGCACATAAAAGGCATTTTTCAGTTCAAGCTGTGTTTCCTGTATTACCCAACATTTTTTCCATACATTTCCTTCCAGTTTCTGATTGGCCAGATGTTGATTTCCTGAAACATCACATAACATGGTAAACTTTATTTGGAAGGAAAAACATATTAAAATTATTGCTTATACTGAGATGTTCATTCATTTATTCATCCATCACTAAATGTTCAAAATAATACATATATAAAGTAAAAACAATATACAGGTATGTGACATTTAACATCTGCATTATCTCTATATAAACATTTAGCAGATGCCCTTATCCAGAAGGACTTACAACTGATACAATCTTTTAGCAATTACAGTGTGTGTACAGTCCAAGCAATTGTGGAAGTAAGGGCCATGCTCAAAAGACCCACTGGTGTCAGCTTGGTGGAGGTGGAATTTGAACTGTGAACCTTCTACTCCATAGTCCTAGTATCTTAAACCATTAAGCTAGCACAACCCCCCCTGCATTCTGTAAAACAGGAGGTTGGACTGAAATGGACATTACCATAGTCACAGTCTTTTTATGCTACTACTCGCCATGTAAACATGAAGGGTAATTTTACAAAAAGAAAGGTGCGTGTAAATGATACGTAAGTGTCAGAGATACCACACTAGGAAAGGTCAACTATCATCTACACAGCATCCCTTAATGCACCCACATTTTTAATTTTATGAAAAATTCACAATAATTATAGAAAGTACTGTAATGTACAGTTTTTGACCCTATGTAGAGGAAAAGCTGTAACACTTAAGAGAATAATGAACTTGATACTTTTTGTTTGTACAAAAACAGGAAAAATTCACGACAGACAATATTACCAAACAAACACGGGAAAGACCAGCCCGATGAAACAAGGAGGACTCCACTATTGAATGTGAACCCGTTTTATACAATTATAGGTTAGGAGAGATAATACAGGTATTGGCGGTGACAAACACGAAGGTACTACTTCTAATAGGACCGACACCATTACCCACTTTATAGGAGCACCATCTATAGCTTGGTTATAAATAAAGCAGGTCGATAAAGTCCATACACAAAAAAACACCAAGCCAGCACACAAAAAAACTCTTAAACACACATCAACCGAGTTGGGTCTCTTCATAGTCCAACCTGAGCTAACACACAAATGTAATATTTTCCCACTTTTCAACTCTTCTCCTGCCTCTAATTATTCCTTCAAAAACCTGAGGGGGCTACAACACAAATGAATAATTTCCACTTTTTAAAACTCTAACCTCTGCCTCTTAATTATTCGTAACATGGGCATTAGTTTCCACTTGGCTATGGCAGAGCTGTTACATTATCAAGCAAAACCAAACCGACGGCCATTATAATCAAGAAAAAACTGAGGGACTGGTGTAAAGGAAATAAAAAAGATTGGATGTTTTTTATTTTCTCTTACTTAACTCCGATAAAACTGAGGTTTCTATTAGTGGGATCCAAGGCTTTGAGAAGACAGGTTTGGCTACAATTTCTGATCCTTAAAATCTAGATGGCTGTTCAGTATTGGCCCAGTCCCGTCTGTAAAAAAAAAAACTTCATAAAATTTTTTTGTTCCAGATTCAGATCTCCTTTGATGTGCAAACATAAGAGCGCATCACTCGAAATTGTTCTTTCTTTTCAATGCATTTACCATCGTTTAAACGTACATATATCCTTCTCTTGTAATGATGCAGAGAAAACTGGTTTCATGCGTTTATAACCTCAAGTTTGGATTACTGTAACGCCTTACTTACTGTATGCTCTAGTAAATCTATAAATAACTTCAGTTAGTTCAGAATGCAGCCATCCGACTGCTAACACGAACTAGAAAATTTGATCATATCACTCCTGTTCTATCATCACTACACTGGTTACCAGTCAAATTCTGCATTGATTACAAAATACTTATTATTACTTATAAAGCTCTACATGGCCTGGCCCCACATTTTCTGAGTGAACTCTTAGAGTTTTACAATCCAACTCGTCTACTTCGTTCACAGGGTGCAGGACTTCTTTTAGTTCCTAGAATTAAAAAAGTCACAGCAGGGGGAAAGGCTTTCTCATACATGGCCCCCCAACTATGGAATAAACTTCCCACTTTCGTTCGAGACTCAGACACTCTACAAATTTTTAAATCCAGACTAAAGACATACCTATTTACACAGGCTTTTGGTTAGATTTAGATCTAAAGTTAATGGGGCTGGAGTCTGGAGTTATGTCTGGCCTGTCTGCCTTGTCATATCTTGTCCGTTAACCAGGAGTGGCGGATGGGCGATCTGGCTGAACTGGGCTTTGGTCTTTTTGATCTTGACTTGTGCATCCTTGCCTTTTAGTCTGAGGGCAGAGCTGGGGGTTCATAGTCAAAGAGTTTTGTGGTGATCTGGGACCTTGGATTGCTGCCTTCTGCCTCCCGTGGGGTTGTCAATGTCTCATGTGATCCCTCTTGGCTGTGTTACCTTCTGGTTCTTCTCTTTCTAGCTATGCTGCTATAGCTAATGCTGCCGCAGTCTTATGCTACACATGGCATCAGTGATTGTTATTAGACTCTGTTCTCTTAATCAATAAGTACCAGTTCCAGCCTCACACAGTAATATGTTCATCTGCTTCATCTTTACTCAAGCTGTTTCCGTCATCAGCTCCAGCCCCACCATACTCGGGCCACATCAGAGGGCAGTAACTCTCTCCCTCCTCCAGTTGGCTGGGGACGAAGTGCCGACAAAGGAATTTCCTGCAGATGACTCAAGATCCTAAAGTGACTCTTTGGGTGAATCCCATTTCAGGGGCTGCATCCTTCGAAGGATGTAGTCTACGCGGTCTATGAAGGTGTGTCCTTGGAAGGCTGGGTAGACAGCAATGAAGACCGAACCGAAATGAGACTGTCTAATTGTATTGTATTTCCTGTTTGCATCACAGAACCACCCGTCTGCACCCTATCACAAAACAGCAATAATCGTTATAATAATGCAGCCAGAAATTTTGAGTTTAGTTTATATGCTGTTTTTGGATTTTTAATTATTGGAGGAGACACTTCACTGCAGGCGCTGGAATTCAATTTCCCTCAAGCAGTTTAATCGAAATTTTTTTGCTCCTTGCTTACATTTACATTTACAGCATTTAGCAGACGCCCTTTATCCAGAGCGACTTACAATTGATAACAGTCTTAACGATCCAAGCAATTGTGGGTTAAGGGGCCTTGCTCAAGGACCCAACTGTGTCAGTTTTGGCAAAGGTGGGGTTTGAAATACCTGGACCTTCTGGTCCAGAGTCCAGTACCTTAAACCACTAGACTACACCACAGTCCCACTTTGTTTCTCCCTACAATAAAACAAAAAAATGTTGCGCTTTTGCTCTTTTAAACATTTACCTATTCGAGTTTGTTTTAAAATCCTTACATTTAAATATAAACGTATATTCCTCAGCCAACCGTTCCGATATCCCCAAGTTTCCCTCATTGCGCAATGCACCTCGGGATATTGTAGGTCGCGAAGGATACATCAGATGTATCCTTCGTTTTCAGGGGAAAAGAAGGCTGGCATTTGTCGAACGCCCCAGCATACGAAGGAGCCTTCGGAATGGGACAGTCTAGGCGGCGGCGAGCTATGATGCAAATCGGTCTTCAAAATGCAGCCTTCAAAGGACGCAACCCCTGAAATGGGATTCAACCCATCGTATCATTACTACATAATGCATGCATATGCATATTTTTACATTAATTTATTTGAACTATTACAATAAGACTTATTGTTTAGATAAAATTAGTTTCGTTCTTACATTTATCCCTCAAACGCCACCCAAGGAGGATGGGTCCCTATTTGAGTTTGGTCCTCCCAAGGTTTTTTTCCTCCTAAACTAACGTTTTTTCTTTCCTTGCCACTTTTTCCTTTCCTTTTTTCCACTTTTTTTTTCCTTGCCAGGCTGTCACCCTAGGCTTGGCTCAGTTCTGGGAATGGCCATAGATATTTGAAGATTAATCAAAACAAAATTGTAAAGTTGCTATGAGACAATGCTCCATTTATTTATAGAGCGCATAAAAATCGCTCTATAAATAAATCTGACTTTACTTGACTCTTCTCATGGATCCGCAGCATTAATTGGCTGTTGAGGTGACCAGCTGTTTACAGCTGAAATGTCCAGATTTAAAGACACATTTTATTTCCTTTTATAATTTGTCATAATCTTTAAGACCTCAGTGTTAAAGTGAACGGACGCTGATAGTATGGTTGTTAAACAGCACATACCTGTAGTTGTAAATGAACAGTCCATTACTATGAACAGTAGTGGCTCTGCAGTTAAGGGTCTGATCTACAAATAGGAAGTTTGTGCTTTCAAATCCTGGCTCTGCCAGACTGCTACTGTTGAGCCCTTGAGCAAGACTCTTAACTTTCAGTTACTCAGCTCGGTTGTAAGTTGCTCTGGATAAGCATGTCTGCCACCTCCAGTATTTGTTGCCAGTCAAATACTGAAGCTGTATTACTTAGTTACTGTGATCATTATTGTAATTAAGCTATGTCTGCAGAACTTGATTATTCATCTTCCACTTTACCCTAATCAGAGATGAGGTGAGAAAATGGCCTTATAGCTCAGTGGTTAGAGCACTGGTATTGTAAAGCAGGAGTCGTGAGTTTAATTCCCAGTGGGGCCTTGTACCTTCATTTGTGAGACTGTGCTGGCCTTGCAGATAAGGTACCTATGGACCAGAAGGTTAAGGGTTCAAAACCCTGTTGGGTCCCTGAGCAAGACCTTTAACCCACAATTGCTTGGATGTCATCAGTTTAAGCTGCTCTGGATAAGGGAATCTGCTAAATAACATAAATATAAATATAAATATGTATTGTCGTGGGGAGCCAAGAACACACCCTGGATAGGTTGCCAGTCCATTTAATGGAATCACTCTATTGGCAGTATATAAGATTAGGACCCTGTCACCTTGTTGGTTTCAATAAGAAAGATATGAAGCCAGTTTGCCTCTGCGTTCACGGCGAGGCAGAGGCTAACCTCCAACACAAAGTGCAAGGCGGAAACCAACCATAGAGAGGGAGCCAATGCACTCACACACAGACTGGGACACTTTAGATACACTGTGTTACCTAACAACTTTGGAATGTGGGTGGAAACCAGAGTACTGGTAAACCCATAGTAAACCCATGCAGATGCAAGGAGAACAAGCAAAGCTCCACAGAGCTGTGAGGTGACATCACTAACCACTGTGCACCTGTGCCATCCAGTTAAAACTTTTAAGAAACATTTGGTCTCATGTTTTAAGGCATGAGTTTTATTGCATAATTTTATACAGAAAAAAAGTCTTATTTTAACACCATGAACTGACTGTCAAGCAAATAGAAAGTCTAGCATCTGTAGAAGACGACATGGGACTAGTGATGATTTAATATGGTTCAGAGCTGCTTTACTCGTTAAAGAAAGACAACCCAACATGAATGGAAGCGAATGGAAATCGTCTCTCAAATGGGCCTCTAATCCCCTTGAAGCTCACTTCCGGGGGTTCACACTAGAAGGCAATCGCTTGAGGCGGCATTACACACTCATTAATTCATACTCACTCACATCCAGGGACTGTCTGTTTGCAGGCATGGTTTTGGGAGATGGAAGCAAACCAGAGGACCCCATATAATCCTGAGGAAAACTGCACCAACAGAAGCAACCAACTGGAGCTATGAATTGCTGTACCC
Source organism: Ancistrus triradiatus (assembly GCA_025084515.1). Lineage (NCBI taxonomy): Eukaryota > Metazoa > Chordata > Actinopteri > Siluriformes > Loricariidae > Ancistrus > Ancistrus triradiatus. Next base: position 93,459 of record JAJAGP010002286.1, on the reverse strand, counting down.
TATATATACTATATATACAGTGGTACCTCAGTTCTCGTCATTAATTAGTTCCAAAATGTTTGTCGAGAACCAACAATGATGAGTAACAAGCAAAAATGTAAATTGAATAAATCCGTTCCAGACCCACAGAAAATCCACACTGTATAAGGCATTATGTGCATTAATGGAGTATTATTGTATTGGAAATGTATAATGAATTGATGAGTTTAATAAGCTCTACACTGTAACCTTTAACCCTTATAAACAGCCAAGCTTCAAACACTTTACCTACAGATGGCCTAATTCATTACCACAAAGTTTATTTTACAATAAAGTGATGAGAAATCTCATGTAATTTAGTGAGTAATTGATTGAAAGTGAAAAGAGAAAGCTAATGCTATGCTAATGCTACCTGCAGTTCCTTTCGGTTGGCTGTAATCAGTAACCATTTTAGGACCTATGGAGACTTATTTGCACTAAGAATACAGTGCTGTAGATGTAAAAATAAAGAAAAACATAAGAAAACAGTGTGGAGACTCTGCACTAAGCACTATTGTGATTATGAATCACTATGTACTGAATCATGAATCATGAATGGATTTTCAGCTGGAATGAGCTGCGATTCATACAAGTTTAAGGAAGTGTGTCGAGTACCGAGCAAACAATGGGAACTGAGACAAAATTTTCTAGCCAAAATGCATTGAGAACAGAATTCAAGAAGTTCCGTGGTGGTTGTTCGAAAAGGTACCACTGTATTTTTCTGCTGTAACTCTTATGTATTTGTTATTTACACTGGTGCTGATTCCTGTAACGCTTTGGACAAATGTTCTTGATTTGAAATAATACAACTTGTTAGCTTTAATGATTTTTAATGGGGAAAATGTGATTTATTGACCTTAACCAGGATAAAGATTGACATGTTTTGCATTGTTTAATTATGTTGTACAGTCTGTTGCAGAAGCCGGAGCACCACTGGTCAAATAACATCTTTTGCTGATTTTCTAAATATTATGCACAAAATCCTTTTTCTATTTCTGTACATTTTAATGAATGATTATGCTCTGATATCTTACCAACAACACTAGTGGATCATTAGCTGACTGTGTTAAACTAGTGCTTAAGGTACTAGCCTATGGACTAGAAGATCCAGGGTTCAAATCTCACCTCTCCAGCTGTTAGGTCCCTTAACCCACAACTGTTCGAATTTTAAGATTGTATCAGTTGTAAGCCTTTCTAGATAAGGGCATCTGCTGAGCTTCCATGGTTCACATCCTGCCTCTGTTTAGGTGAGGGCTGTTGGCAAGTTATGTCAAAAGTTATGGAGTTATGTTAAAAGTTGTTAACTTGCTAAAAAGCATAAAGTCTAAACTGGTTCCTGGATCAGATGCCATATGGGTCCCTGTCACTTTTGGTGATGCCCTTTTGGTGAAAGGCCAGCAATACAGCTGTGAGAATGGATGTGAATGAATGTAAATGGATATGAATCTGTGTGTTTCCACCATGCCAGCACCTCCTGTGTCTCTGGTTTGGGGACTTTTTCTGCAGTCGTGACAAAAACCGGTAAGTGACCTATGTTGTGCTGTATAACTGCTGTTTAATGGAAAAGGATGGAGGAAACTGGGGAACAGGAAGACAAGTCTCAATAGAGGAGACAGAGATAGGAAGAGCCAGAGTTAGTCTTTGCTCAATGAGACAACCGTGCTCCTCAATTGAAATTCCGGCTACACAAGCAGACCATGTCATCAACTGCAATTTACGCATGAGAGAGGCTGAAGTTTATTCCAGCATTGTCTGGTAGGTGTGTGTGTGTGTGTGTGTGTGTGAGAGAGAGAGAGAGAGAGAGAGAGAGAGAAAGAGAGAGAGAGAGAGAGAGAGAGAGAGACGTACAGGTTGTATATATGTGGTGTTGAAAATCCCTGGCCAAGCTGAAGTAGGAAGGAGGTTTTTCTTTTCCTAGTGTTGATTATTAGTCTGTTTACATCCTGGACATGTTCAGATTTTTGCATTTGTAAATATTAAATGTTGAAGGTAAATAAGATTAGTAGTAATTGATGAATTACATGGCTAAACACAGTAGTGTCAGTAATGTCTGTAAAACCAACTTTTTCTGATTTGAGGTTTTAGATAAAAAAGACCCCAATTGAGACAAAAATATTATACTTGGTCTAACCTCTATGTTTAGCAGTGGACTGTGGTAGCCTAGCAGATAAGGTACTGGACTATGGACCAAAAGGTCCAGGGTTCAAATCCCACCTCTGCCAAGCTACCACTGTTGGGTCCTTGAGCAAGACCCTTAACCCACAATTGCTTGGATTGTAAGACTGTACCAATTGTAAGTCGCTCTGGATAAAAGTGTCTGCTAAATGCTGTAAATGTAAATGTAGCAGTTAATTTGCTGGTGAAATTAGAGTCAGGTTTATCAGTTACAGTCAATGGGATAACAATCAGCAATGAGTGAGCACGCAGTTGTATTTAAAAACAGGGATCTGTCAAAAGCTGATCTTCTCAACACGTTTGTGGAAGAGTATGATTGTACAAACAAAAAAGATTTCTGAATACCTCAGAAATGAGAGTTGTCAGTGCTCTTCAGGCTGTTGATGATGGTTACAAAACCATCTATAAATAGAGTGGCCAGATTTTTGGTACTGAAATACAGGAAGCTGCATGGATGAGGTACCAGGTAAGAGCAAGGAAACTTTTTTAAACAGCTTTAATAATGTTGTTTTACCTGTCAGTCCTTGAATATGAGCAGTAAGTAGCGGCCCAAGCTAATCAGCCCAGTTATTCAGCACACAAGCACCAAGACAATGACTTGACTTGCTGCATCCACATACGTTATCAACAGATACATATCACGGCATACACTATATACACACTGCAAACTTCCTATTTTGGGCTTCTTTGTGCTTCTTTGTTAGAATATGTTGATTAATATAGTTGCAACTTCTGTGAGAAATTAAACTTAGCTCCACATGTCTGGCAGACCACTTCCAGCGAATGTTTCCTCAGAAATGTATATGTTATTTGAAGCTGGTTGTTAAATGTACTTGTTCATTTAGCCATCTCTGCAGTACAACAGCCATAGTGAGTGAGGGAATTAAGTCAGGTTGATGAAAGGAGGCTGATAATTTGCTGAATTATATTCATTTACAAAATCAACAAACATGATTTTCCATTTCATGATTAGACATGTACAGTAACTTGTGAAATAATTGGTGTGTTCCTTTTGAATCAACGCAAACATTTTGGGCAATGATTCTCCGCTGATGTAATTTTGAGTAGTCTAAGGTAAATTTGCATAGCTTATGTCACTTCAGCGTCAAGCAGAGTTCCTACTGGCGGTGCGAATGCATACCAAAAAAGGCTCTGGAATGAATGTAGTTCTCAGGGGAGCTCCGCGAGGGGAAGTTCCTCCCAAATGTAGTTGCTAGAACTATTAGGTGCGAAAGCGACTTTAGTGTCTGTGTGATACCCAACCCGGCTGAAGCCAGCAGTGAACTATGTGGGTTTTCATCACATCCTTTGAGTTTCTTTTCCCCTCCCAATTAAGTTACATGTCAATAGCTGTAACAGCATTTGTATGATTAAAATAATTGAAATTGTAATGTAAACACATCACCTTGAGGAGTGTTAATAGTTTAATGGCCAGCTCACAATATTGAAGTTGAGAAATGTGAGAGACTTGAGATCCGTGTTAATGCACGTAGGAGACGTAAGTGTGCGTAGGTAACTGAAATTGAACCTCTGTATCTCCGTAGCATATCAACAAGTGGTTTGCTGCATTAATAGTTTGCGTGCTGCTGTCAGTGTAAGTGTGGAGTGTCATAACCCTTTCAAAAAAATGTAGCCATGTCCAAAAGTGTGTGTTCAAGCAAGTCAGTGTCTTATCACAGGGTGGTAGCCTGGTGTGAGCACCATTAGTTAGTAGGGCATCTTTGTGTGTATGTCGTGTGTGTTGCATTTAAGACAGGATTGCGAATGGAGAAGGAGTGCCTGGCAGAGTCACCCATTAGTTGTCCAGAAAGCATGGTGTGTCCGTGTGTGTGTGTATGTGTGTGTGTTTATGGTGCGTAGGGGAGGATGAATTAAATGGCTTCCTCACAGAGAGACCTGAGCCTGTCCTGCTGCTGCCTCCTGCCACCACACGCAATTAAACCCAGACATAGCCTAGAGAGAGGGAGGAAGGGAGGGAGAGAGAGAGAGAGAGAAAGAGAAAGAGAGAGAAAGAGAGAGAGAGAGAGTAGTAATCTGTAGATCTGGAGGAGAGAAGGGAGAAATCTCTCACTCAGTGTGCTCTCTCATGCCTCAGCATGCAGGCTCAGACAGATTGAGTTACAAAGGTGCTGCGCGTGATGTGGGTGATTTCAGGCCTGGTCGGTCATCAGCAGTTTTACACAGACGCTAATTTTGAGCAGAGCTGAGGGCTTTCTGAGTGAGGCTACATTATCACAGCTGGAGGGGAGACACAAAATTCAAGTAGTTAGCATGAAAGAATCCTTGCGGATGAGATATCTTGCATCTTTCTTTCAGCGGTTAATGTAAGAAATGGCACCAATTTCATTACTGCGCCGTAATGAATATAGAGAATATTTGATGTAGACATTTATCACGTTCCGCCAGCGCTTGTTGTTTGGAGTCAGTAGGTTCGTGGTCAGTAACAGGCCTGACTTTGAGGTTCGAGCAGAGCATCAACAGAGAAAGCATTGTGTAAAATGGAACACAGGCAGAACGTCACAGAGTGGGTGTTGTGTTGGGTGCTATCATAGAACTCGCCGAATATGGGGCACTCTGACCGGGCAGCAAAACCAGACTTCAGTCCCACTGAAAAAAACACGGACTCTTTTGGATCAGTAGGAGCAGTGAAATAGGATGCCGCAAATTTTAGCTGAATAGCACATCGAGTTTATTCAAGGTGGAATTCTATTTATTATTCTATTTCTTTATTGGGTAGACAAGTGGTTTATGTGTTACACTTCTCTGCCTTAGTGCTTATGGAGCAGCCAATTCTTTATAATGTAATGTGACTCTTTAGCACAAAGGAAACAGCACTTTATATACTAAAGTGTATACTGCACACTTTATATTCTGTATATTATGCACTTTAAATCCAAGCTGCATTCCTAGAATCACTGCCAATACTTTTTGATCACCACAGATACTGCAAACATAATTGTTGTACTGTATGCATTTCAATAACAGTTCCATGTTATTATGGGTCTCTTTCCTGTAGACTGCATAGCCAGCGAGTTCTGAAGGGTGGACATTGACATTGTGTAACAGGAGCGCTTTCAGGTTTCACTTAGACAAGTCCATAAAACTCTATAAAGAATCTACAAAGAATTTGTGTATCATTTGAAAATTAGACATTATTGCAAAAGCTGAGTCAAAATTTGTCTGGTGAGCCAGACAGCAGGATTAGGTTTTTAAGAATCCTCGTCTAGATGAATGTAAAGAAAACCAAGCAGAATTGTTAAGATGTAGCATTTGTGTAGCATTTAAATAACAGCATTGTCTTAGCTGTTACATTTTAAGGGACCGTGGTGGTGCAGTGGTTAAAGTACTGAACCGCTGACAAGAAGGTCCAGGGTTCAAGCTACAGTATGCCAAGCTGACACAGTTGGAACCTTAAGCAAGGCTCTTAACCCACAATGGGGCCAAACAGTGGGGGGCCAAAGTTGCTTATTTGGATCTTTGTGGAGTATTATTCATACTACAGCAGGATAATAACCCAAGACACACCTTCAAACTTTAAGATCAAGATCAAGGAGTCTTGAATGTCATGGACTTTCCTCGACAGTCACCTGGCCTAAACCCCTTCAAGAATTTATGGGGGCAATTAAAGCCAAAAAGCAATTGTTTGTTTGTTTATTTCAATCAATGGCAAAGTCACATTGATCCTAGTCAAACACATTCACACTGACCCAATTTAGAGCAACCAATTAACCTACTGTCTTTGCAGTGTGGCAGGAAACCGAAATACCCGGAGTAAACCCACACAAACATGGGAAGGACATGCAGACTCCACACAGGTCCAGAGCTGGGATTAAACCGGTGATCTTTGGAACTGTGAGGACAGTACGTCCACATGAAGACAGAGAAAGCCAAGCATTCAGTAAAATCACAAGAAGCTCTTTTGAATGTTGAGAAATCATGATGGGATAACATGGATACATCAGATTTTGCACAAACTTGTAGAGTCCATGAGAGCTGAAACTGTGAAATGTATGTAATTTTAATAAAGATTCAACTTTCCAATCATATTGTTATGCTTTTCAGTATATGTTTTTGAATTTAATCACAATTATGTCTAAACTTATGATGACGCTGACCCATTGTGTTACTTTAACTGCAGGCTGATCTTAAAATGTTTTTGCAGCTCATGTGTCAGTGTCCAACAATAGCTACCCAGCACTGATGGATTCCAATTGCCCTGATACCACTTTTTTCCATGGTAACAATGTGCCAGTGGAACTTTTCACCATGTTCATTACTAAACTGCACCAACAACTATGATCTTGTATGCTTTATGCATGTGTTGTCAATCAGCTAAGGCTAGTTTGGGGCTCTGTAGTTACCAGAAACATTTCTCAACATCATCCTTAAATGCCTTCCATGCTATTTTCTGTGACTCCACTAGCAGAACTGATGACCTTTCTGATGATTTGTGGACCAACGAAAAAAACTTTCTTAATTCTTTTCATCAACTGTTTTTGTAAACATGTCTCAAATAGCTAAATTCATCACTTTCTTTGTTCATTGCTTTCACATTTTTTCATCAATCTGGGATTCATATGAAGACAGAATTATCTTTTTTGGGTCGACAAGTGGTTTATACGCTACACTTTTCTGCCCTTGAACAAAATGCTTATGGAGTGACCAGTTATTTTTAATGTAATGTGACTCTTTAGCACAGCTATCTCATTCAAAAGGGAAGCAGCAGTACTTTGTACTGTATATCCAAGCTACATTCCTAGAAGTGGTGCCAATATTTTTAGATCGCCACCGATATTCCAGTTGTAATTGTAGTGCTGCTTGTGATTCAGCGACAGTTCCATTTTATTATAGGTTTCTTTCCTGTATACTGCACAGGGTTCTGAAGGGTGGACATTGTGCAACAGGAGAGATTTCAGGTTTAACATGGACAAATCCATACAAAATCAATACAGAATTTATTTAAAAATCTATAACATTTCTGTAGACTCTAAGCCATTAACAATCAATCCAATGTTAATGAAGAAACAGGGCTTGTCAACTTGTGTAAATGTTTTTGACAGCTCTGAAAGATAGAAATTTTGTACCTGGTTACAGTAAACCCCATCCTTTTAATATTGAACCAAGTCCATGACCAGGTCATTTAATTCTGGCTCTGTGATAAGCATATAGGGTTTAACATCTTGATCGAAGTCATTTTCCAGATCTAGTTCATGCATTGTGGCATCTTCATCTACCTCATCTAGGCTCCATGTCTCTGAAGATAGATTGGGGGATTCAATATAATTGTTAATTGTACTAAAAAAAAAAAAAGTCAGATACATTGGTCAGACAGAAGTAACAGTCGTATGATCCTTTCGTTCTTGTCAGATCATATAAATAAAATAAATTAAAAGTACTTGTGAGTTTTGACAGCTTGCTTTGTGGGCAGTATACTAGTAGACTTAAAATATCATGGGAAATCACAAAGAATACAGCAGATTACACATTCATTGACAAATAACTCACCAAGAAGGAGTTGTTGGAATCAGCTGAAACTTTGATGATATAATACAGTAAAAATGATGATATACAGTAAAAAAATTATGTACCCAGACAGAAATCGTTTGCAGTGGTGTCATGAATAAGAAACCTGGACTGGATCCAGGTTCTGTCGGGTTTGAGTATGGAGACCACATGCTGAGCTCTTCAGTCCTACTTTTACTGTGGAGTAGTGATATGAGGGACACTAACAAATCAGCGATATGTGCCAGATATCATGCGGCCACGTGTTGCCTCTCATGGCAGGGCCTCCAATTGGATTTTTCAGCAGGATAAGGCTCGCCCAAGCACAGCAAATGTTTCCCAGTAATGCCTTTGCCAGATTGCAACCTTGGCCTGTCCAGTTGCCAGATTTATCACCAATCATGAATTTATGGGACCAGCCGGGACACCTGCTGGACACCATCAGCAACCTACGCGTGTGCAGGATCTACATTCCCAGATGCAAACATCTGTGGGCAACTGTGCCTACAGGATACCATACGGAACCTGTATGCCTCCATGCTCAACCTTATCTCATGTTGTATCCAGGATAGAAGCGGCCCAACAGGGTACTAGAGCCTCCTTTCAATTGTACAGCTTTCCCCAACAAAGGTATCCTTTCGCTCTAACATTGTAATCTCTTACATATATCATCATTACGTTTCAGTTTCATTCATCATCATTAAGTTTCATTGAATTCCAAAAACTCCTTGGGGAGGTTTTTTTTTGTCAGTGAGTGTATATCCATATTAATTAATTGTCTATCAGATGAACTTTTCATATCTGTGACCCATTCTAACAAATTACATGACTGTATTTACGTACAGCCTGACGTTTTTAAACGTATGACTGACCTAGGGGCCCAGCTTTCCTAGCCACATCTGTTATTGCAGTTCTGGATTGTGTTGATGCTTTTTCGGACCATTTTAAATAATCAGAGAACATTACTGTCATTAGATTAGTTTATTTTAAGTGTCATAAGCTAAAAGCAGAATTAAAGCACAGATCAGGACCAGGGTCTGTTTTTCTGCCTCTCTCAGCAGGGGGGTTGGGGGTAATATGGCACTGACACGCACACCTGGAAGTGTCGCTACGGCGCGTCGCACCAATTATAGCGCAACGTCTCGCGCGGCCGTTACCATAGTAGCGCAGGACTACGTTCCCGCCTCCCCCGAACCCGTGCAGGAACCACGGGGGAGCGAATATCTTATCATCCATCGCCCTGGATACCGCTCCCTCCCTCTCTGCCTCCTTCCAAGCCTCCTCACGCACGCCCAGTCACATGAGCGTCAGGCCACAACGGGGGCCTGAAATGTGTGTGTGTGTGTGTGTGTGTGTGTGTGTGTGTGTGTGTGTGTGTGTGTGTGTGTGTGTGTGTGTGCATGTGCATACCTTAGAGCACTAGAGTCTGCGTAGTGCTGATAACGCTGAAAAGGCCTCCAGTCCGTTCCTCAGTGTGAGCCATTCTGCACCCACAGGTCACACTCACTCACTCACTCACTCACACACACACACACACACACACACACACACACACACACACACACACTGTTAGGGTAACAGATTAATGGCTAAGTCTTTTGTAATGATGGTGCACCTGTGTAAAAAAAAAGAGGAAACACACCCGATGATCAAGGCGCAAAAGTATGCACACACACACACACACACACACACACAACGTGTATTTTCATTGATTTGTGCATTTCTATTAAGCTCATACAATGGTACCTCGGTTCTCGATAGCTGAGATTTAATAGATTTGTCTCGGTTCTCATCATTTGCTCGGTACTCGGTGCACTTGATTCAACTTGTATGAGTCAAACCGTGCAACTAATTTCAGCCGAAACTCAATTAATGATTCATGATTCACAAATCAGGACACAGTGATTCAGTGATTCACAATAGCCCTTGGTCGGTGTTTATCATGTTTATCTTTATTTTTACATCTACAGTACTGTATTCTTAGTGCAAATAAGTCCCAATGGGTCCTAAATTGGTTAGTAATGACAGCCAACCAAAAGGAAAACAGAAACTCTATCCACTTGGCTATCAGGCTGAGCAGTTAGCATTAGCATCTAGCACCCTGAATTCACCAGTAGAGTAAGTGTTTGCTTTTACGTTTCACTTTTAACCCATTACTCACTAATTATAATATAAGATTTGTGTTAATGATTTTGGCCATCTGTACAGTGGTGCTTGAAAGTTTGTGAACGCTTTAGAATTTTCTATATTCCTGCATAAATATGTCCTAAAACATCATCAGATTTTCACAAAAGTCCTAAAAGTAGATAACGAGAACCCAGTTAAACAAATGAGATAAAAATATTATACTTGGTCATTTATTTATTGAGGAAAATGATCCAGTATTACATATTAGTGAGTGGCAAAAAGTATGTGACCCTTTGCTTTCAGTATCTGGTGTGACCCCCCCTGTGCAGCAATAACTGCAGCTAAACGGTTTCCTGTAACTGTTGATCAGTCCTGCACACCGGCTTGGAGGAATTTTAGCCCATTCCTCCGTACAAGAACAGCTTCAGCTCTGGGATGTTGGTGGGTTTTCCTCACATTAGCTGCTCACTTCAGGTCCTTCCACAACATTTCCATTGGATTAAGGTCAGGACTTTGACTTGGCCATTCCAAAACATGAACTTTATACTTCTTTAACCCATTCTTTGGTAGAATGACTTGTGTGCTTAGGGTCGTTGTCTTGCTGCATGACCCACCTGCTCTTGAGATTTAGTTCATGGACAGATTGTCCTGACATTTTCCTTTTAGAATTCTCTGATATCATTCAGAATTCATTGTTCCATCAATGATGCAAGCCCTCTCTGGCCCAGATGCAGCAAAACAGGCCCAAACTATGATACTACCACCACCATGTTTCACAGATGGAATAAGGTTCTTATGCTGGAATGCAGTGTTTTCCTTTCTCCAAACATAACGCTTTTCTTTTAAACAAAAAGTTCTATTTTGGTCTCATCCGTCCACAAAACATTCTTCCAATAGCCTTCTGGCTCGTCCACGTGATCTTTAGCAAACTGCAGACGAGCAGCAATGTTCTTTTTGGAGAGCAGTGGCTTCTCCTTGCAAACCCTGCCATGCACACCATTGTTGTTCAGTGTGTTCTTCTGATGGTGGACTCATGAACATTAACATTTAGCCAATGTGAGAGAAGCCTTCAGCTGCTTAGAAGTTACCCTGGGGTCCTCTGTGACATCAACAACTATTACACACGCCTTGCTCTTGGAGCGATCTTTGTTGGTCGACCACTCCTGGGGAGGGTAACAATGGTCTTGAATTTCCTCCATTTGTACACAATCTGTCTGATTTTGGATTGGTGGAGTCCAAACTCTTTAGAGATGGTTTTTGTAAACCTTTTCCAGCCTGATGAGCAACAAACAACTCTTTTTCTGAGGTCCTCAGAAATCTCCTTTGTTCATGCCATGATACACTTCCACAAACGTGTGTTGTGAAGAGCAGACTTTGATGGATCCCTGTTTCTTTAATAAAACAGGGTGCCCACTCAGCACCCTGATTGTCATCCCATTGACTGAAAACACCTGACTCTAATTTCACCCTTCAAATTAACTGCTAATCCTAGAGGTTCACATACTTCTGCCACTCACTAATATGTATTATTGGATCATTTTCCTCAATAAATAAATGACCAAGTATAATATTTTTGTCTCATTTGTTTAACTGGGTTCTTTTTATATACTTTTAGGAAATGTGTGAAAATCTTATGATATTTTAGGTCATATTTATGCAAAAATACAGACAATTCTAAAGGGTTCACAAACTTTTAAGCACCACTGTAGATTAATGTAAGTGTTAATGTGTAATAGGCTCTGCTATGATAAAGTATAGATTATATTAAGCTCATCGGTTCATGATACATGGAACTTATGATGGATTTGTCTGAACATATCTCCTTTGTAAATCAGGGAGCAGCTGTACAATACAACTCCATTAATGCATATGATGCCTTATACAGTGTGGGGGTCTGAAACAGATTAATTCAAGTTTACATTATTCCTTATGGGAGGAATTTGCTCAGTATTCATCATTTTCAGTACTCAACAAGCCTTCTGGAACGAACTAACAATGAGAACCAAGGTATCTCTGCATTAATAATGTTATGCTTACACCTTACCCCAGCTTTAACTTCAGTATACAAAAGCAAATCATGTGGGTCTTTATTTCATTTAGTCTTCATGGAGACATGCACATATATTCCCCAAACATTTAAGTATTAGTTTGAATATGCAATAGGCACTCTGGTGGTACAGTAATCTAACATACTAGTCCTCAACAGTAGGAACCCAAGTTTGAGTCCAAGCGGTGCCTTCCAACCACATCAGGCATCTCATGCAATGATGACTGGCTGTGTCTGAGTGAGGTCGGGGGTCATCGACCTCTGCCAGGCCTGTGACAGAACGTGCCCTGTGCTCTCTGAGTGTAGGCGCCAGAACCCCCCTGCGTAAATGCTACCTAAAACATCACCAGACTTTCACTCAAGTCCTAAAGGTAGGCAAAGAAAATCCAGTTAAACCAATGGAACAAAACTGTTATATGTTTTCATTTATTTATTGTGGAAAATGATCCAATATTATCTGCAGCATGTGACCCACTTGTGCAGCAATATCTACAACTATATGTTTCTGGTAACTGTTGATCAGCACATGAAATTTGAGAAATTTTAGCCCATTCCTTTGTACAGAACAGCTTGAGCTCTGGGGTGTTGTTGGGTTTTCTCACATTTATTTCTTCCATGACATTTCTGTTGGATTAAGATCAAGACCTTGACTTGGCCATTAGAGAACATGTGTGCTTCTGTAGCCATTTTTTTGTAGAACAACGTGTGTGCTTAGACAGGCTGCATGACCCACATTCTGTTGAGGATCAGATCATGTACAGATGTCCTGACATTTAGAATTCCTTTAGAATTTGCTGGTATACTTCAAACTTTATTGTACTATCAGTGATGGAAAGCTGTACGGGCTCAGGTGCAGTAAAACAGCCCAAACCACAATAGTACCACCAGCATGTTTCACTGATGGGATAAGGTTCTTATGCTGGAATGCAGTGTTTTTTGTTCTGTTTCACATGGCTTGACCAAATGCCATGTTCTTCTTGGAGAGCAGTGGCTATCTCCTTACAACCCTCCAATTCACACCCATGTTTTGCAGCATTTTCCTGATGTTGGACTCATGAATGTTAACATTAGACAATGTGAGCCTAAAATGTACTCTGGGTTATTTTGCATCCCATGGATTCTTACACGCCTTGTTCTTGGAGTCATCTTTGTTGGTTGACCACTCCTGGGGAGGATGACAATAGTCTGGAATTTTCTGACTGTGGATTCCTGGAGTCCAAACTCTTGAGGTTGCTTTGTAAGGCCCTCAGAAATCTCCTTTGTCTGTGCTATGATACACTTCCACAAACACGTGTTGTGAAGAGCAGACTTTTGACCTCTCACACCTGATTGTCATCCCATTTATTGAAAACACCTGACTCTGATTTCTCCTTCAAACTAACTGCTAATCCTAGAGGTTCACATACTTTGCCACTCACTAATATGTAAAACTTTGGATCATTTTCCTCTATAAATACAGTATAATATTTTGTCTGATTTGTTTATACTTGTGTGAATATCAGATGATATTTTCGGAGCTACTTATGCAGAAATATTGAGTATTCTAAGGGGTTCACGAATATATAAGCACACAACAGTCCAGTGCAGTGTTGCATAAACGTAACATCTGACCTTCATGTGCAAGCCTCACCCAGAATTCCAAGCCACATCCTCAGAAAGTGCCATTTCCAGCAGCCGGATCTTACCATCAAGCCACCAGAGCTTACTTACTGTTCACTTGAAATAATTATTATATTAAACGTTTAAAATAATGGCAATAATTGAATTTGGGCAGGAAACATTTCAGGAATAGAAACAGGTAGTGTTAGTGCTGTACAGCTCTGGGACAAGGATTTAGTCTTTAATTCTGGTTACTTTCGGTTTGACATGTTCTTTCCTTGTTTGTGTGTTAAGAACATGAATTCCGCTCCTAGGTACGAGTGATTCATGCATTACAAAGGATTATTCTTACTTGGCACCCAGTGTTTATAGGATAGGCTCTGCCTCCACCTTGACCCTCACCAGGATAAATAACTACTACAGATGAATGGATGAATAACAGCATATCGGCTCAATATTGAAATAGTGGGACAATGAATGTTTTTACTCTTTACCAGGCTGGCACATGCTTTTGATCCAATATCATATTTGACTTCCTCAACCATGTAATTTCAAGAATGATACATAAAAGAGGGAAACAAGGTGTTAAACAGAATAGCAACATAAACATAGAAACTCTTCACCGGTCGGTGCCTGCAGTCGAAGTGTTAGATGTGGGAGAAATCAACAAGACTTGAAGGCTGCTCACGGTCAGCAGTGGTGATAAACTACCAACAGTGGTCTGAAAAGAGACAAACAACAAACAAGAGGTAGGGCGTTGGTGCCCAAGGCTTTTCAATGCACAAATCCAACAAAAACTATTAGTCTGGTTCAACAGAAGAGTTATTGAGTAAAAAACGAAATGAATAAAATCATGCTTGTTTTGTGAGGACCATATGACAACACAGTGCCAATTGCAGACTGGTCTGATTGTTAACTATAGGTGCTTTCACACCAAACAGTTATAGGGACTAACTGGGGATGAACTACCCCTCGCGGAGCTCCCCGGAGAACTACATTCATTCCAGGGCTTTTCTGGTTTGCATTTGCCCTGCCAGTAGGAACACTGTGTGACACTGAAGTTACATAAGCTGCCTGAATTTCGCTTAGGTGACTCAAAATCATGTTGTACCTCTTTCGTCACAGATAGGCTCAGTAACGCCTGGACTTTTGTTCCATTTGTCTGTGGGATATGTTTTTTTTTTTCATTTTAAGCATGATGATCTGTTGTTTATATGGCTCCCGATGTACAAGGGTATTTAACCATTCTGTTTGAGCTCAACACAGACGCTTGTATCTGGACCAATAACTATATGCTTGTGTCACTACGTCTGGACCAACCACCGGGTACGTGCTGAGAAAAGTACCTACCTTGAAGCTGGAGCTAAAAACGTCCCAATACACGGCTTTCTAAGAACTAAAATCGCCCCCTAGTTCCTGAGGTGCAAACACACGAGAAAGGAGACACAGTTCTAAGAACTATAAAATCCCTGTCCAAAACTGAAAAGACCTACAATAGATACAGAGTGTCACTGCAGACCAGGGGACAGATTCACGAAAGGTTACATGCCAAGTAAGGAAAAAACTTGGGAAGGTTCTTAAGTTAAACACCAAAGGAGTTTAACAATGTTTAACAATGTTCTTAAATGCATTTTTTTGGGGAAAAAAACAAACCTAAGAAGCTTAAGAAACTTTGAGAAAATATTATCTTAAGAAAATCTGCATGACAAACATTATGAATTTGTATTTAACATTATTTCCATTATTGTGTTTTTTATCCGCTCAGAGGAAAAAAATCAAACCAAGCTTTATGATTTTAGGTGGAAGAATTAGCCAACAGGAAAAAAATCTTGGAAAGTATGTAGCCCTTATTACCAGTGACTTAACTGTTTAAAGTTTGGTCAATTTCGATGCTTACCTTGTCAACTCTTATAGCCTGAGACAAGTGTGAGGCTATTGTAAGGTTAAGAAAACATTTAAGAACATAATGTTTTCAAGTATGCCACTTGTTCTTAGAATTGTTCTTAAGAAAAGCTTTAGGAAAAAAAATAAGACAATTCTTAGGAAGTTATCTGAAGAATAACAATTTTTCATTATTTTTTTAGTTAAGAAAAAACACACATTTAAGAAGATTTTCTTTCTTAAGACAAGAATCCAATCTCACATAGTCACGCTAGGCTTATCTGTGTATGCTTTCTAATTAATGTCTGGACCAATCACCACAAACTTACTTCACTCAGGGTTCCTATGCACTGAGAAAAGTACCTACCTTGAAGTAGGAGCTAAAAACCCTACACATGGCATTCTAAGACCTACAAATGTGTCCAGTTCAAAAGGTTTGAATTTGTGAGCAAGGGGGCACGGTTCTAAGAACTATCAAAAAGCTCCTCTTGTGTGAAAGCACCTCATACTAACCGCTGTCCTGAAACTGAAATCACCTACAATGGATACAGAATGTCAGGACTGGAACCGGCCCAATGGAAGAAGATCATCTGGTCCTGTAACTATGGGAAGAAGACCAGCCTTTGGAGGGAATGTGAAACCTTTCCATAAACCATAATATTTTCAAAAATACCACTTGTTCTTAGAAGAACAAGGAGGTTGGGTCCCTTTTTGAGTCTTAGTCCTCCCAAGGTTTCTTCCTATAACACTCAGGGACTTTTTCCTTGCCACTGTCGCCCTAGGCTTGCTCAATTTGGGATTGGACGTAGTTATTAGGAGATAATCTAAACTTGTAAAGTTGCTTTGAGACAATGCTCCATTGTAAAAAGCGCTATATAAATAGATCTGACTTGACTTGACTTGAAGAGTTAAGGAAAAACAAGAAAATTCTCAAGATGTTATGTCAAGAATAAGTAAGTTTTTAGTTTTAGTTTTTTTTTTTTAGTAAGAATAAAGTTAATAAAAAGCACATTTAAGAAGATTTTCTTTCATAAGACACTTTTGTGAATTCAGACTCAGATGGTCATGTTAGACGTGTATATTTTCTAATTAATATTTGGACCAATCGCTGTACTCTTACGTCACTCAGGCTTCTATGTGCTGAGAAAAGTACTTACGTAGAAGATGGAGCTAAAAAAATGTCCCTATACATGGCATTCTAAGACCTACAATTTCCTGTGGTGTGAATGTGAGAAAGGGGGTACAGTTTGAAGAACTATGGAAAAGTTCCTCTGGTGAGAAAGCTCCTCATGCTAACCCCTGTCCAAAACGGAAGAAGGTCATCTGGTCCAATGAGGGGTTTCCATTTTCTTGCCATCATATGTGCAACATTTACCTGTGGAACTGATAGGAAGAAGACAAGCCATTGGAGGGAATGTGAAACCCTGGGTCCAGTCATTTATGTGAATGTGAATTTGAGCCTTGCCTAAACACCAGTGCAAACCAGATGGTCATTTAGGCTCACCTGTGACTACACGTTTGTGGTATGAATCAATCATTAACTTATTCCAGGTTCAGTTTGTAACTCTATTTATTCCAAAACTGAGTAGAGCTGCAACCTCAAAGCTGTCGGTTTCTGACATAGATGCATGCATTCATTTATTCAGTTTATAAACGCAGCCCTCCGGATGGCGACCGAAAAGACATGAACGTCACACTGAAGGCCTACGAACACTCGCGGCTCCTGCATGGAACTGGAACAGAACACCAGCATGACCGATGGTCAGATATTGTACATGATGTTACCCATCCAAGACGGTCCCACCATGTGGCTACAGTGCAGGAGGAATGTCAACTGCCATTGAGACTTGAAACAAAAAAACAAACCAATGTGCCAAGCTGGGTCAACATACAAAAAAAGTGGTTTACAGTAATAAATCCCAGCTTTGGCATCCAGTTGTCCTTCCGTCATAGCCCTTTTCCACTGACAAGGTACCAATATCAAACCATTATTGTTATTTTTGCTTAAAAAAAATAATAACTGGGATCAGTTGCACCAACTGCTACTACCTTAATAGTTCTGATTTCCTAGATAAAACAAGATCATGTCCTAGCTTGGAGTTAAATCAAATAGCATCTAGTTCATTTTTTAGTTAGTCATACTTACACCTAAAATGCTCTTAGTAAACCCCCAAAGGGATCGATTTTTATTTTTGTCAACAGCTTTTAGGTACAGCACTGTGCCACTGCATGCCATCTTGGTTTAATATCCGCCTCCAGTTATGTTTGCATAGGCTTTTTCTTTTTTCCTGCAATCCAAAAACATCTGGTGGCTTCACTACTACAAACTGCCTCTAGTGTGAACTGGTGATGCCCTGCAACAAGCTGGTGGAGTCTCCACCGAGTATTTCTGCCATCCGCCCAGTGTTACTGGATTGGGCTCTAGATCACCTTCACAGGATAAAGTGGTTAATGCTGATTAAACTGAAAATAAGTGAATTTATAACAATGCGGTCGATACTTGTTTGGATCCAATGGTGCGTCATATGAAGGAATTTTTTGTTTAATTTTTACTTTGTGCTGGTGGGGGCACCTGCTATCCCACCACCAAGAATTCTGGTGGTGCCTTCTAGCCAGGTTAGGTGTCACAGAGGCCATACTTTAGGGAAGGGAGGCCGGATGGGGAGTCATCAACAGTGACAACTGCCGGCCCAGCAGTAGACTGGCATCCCATGTGTTTTCAATGGTAAAGGCCTTTACACACCAATTGTGATTTTTTTCATACGATTTATTCAGATGGCATTAAATTCATTTGAGCTCGATCAATTACTCGCCCTCTGTTTGGTTTTTGGTCAATTTTGCCAGCGACAAAAACTCACAGACCAATCACCGTTGCTTCTGCCCCTCATGTCACAGCTCCTGTATTTTCAGTCTGCCTCTCCACTGGCAGCCTTTTCATACTTGGAACTAGACTGAGTAAAAGGATGGTGTTTTCGTCTTCATGTTCCTTTGCTCTCTGGTGTTCCCTCTCGTCCTTGGAACCACAAAGCCATTTTATTTGCTTATAAGATGTTCAGGCTCGGGACAATGGTTACAAACGTTATTGTAGCAATATTATTAATAATTAATAGTAAATTATATTTGAGAAAAAGCTTAAATGTGATGTGCACTTGGGATAGCCCTTCTAATTCAAATTATGGTGTTCATGCTAAAAAAATATATTATTTTTTCCAAAATCGGATGCACCCAATAGTGATAAAATATCACTTGAAAAAGACATTTTTTTGTCTTGTCTACTTTTTTCACTGCAAAAAAAATTGAACAAGGCAGCAAAATTGCGTTGCGTCCGGTGTGTATAGTTTTGGGCCAAAAAAAAATGTCTGAATATTTCGCATTTTCATGCCACTTTTGGTGTGTAACAGCCTTAAGCGTCAAACCACAACCCAAGACCAACCAGCCAATAAAATTACTAAGCAACCATGATCATCAAAATGTGTAAGAAAAAAATCTGTTGTGCCTCTCCATCAGTGTAGCTGTTTTTGAATTTTGCTGTCAGAAAATGTCGCAGTTGTTACTCAAACCAGTCGTACACGAGCTTTCCATCCACCAACCTTTTACAAATTTTGAAACTGCGCAAAGTAAAACCTGGATGGAAAAAGTCCAGAAGTTGAAAAAACACGCAAATATCGCAAATAGGTTTTATGCTAGGAACGAGGTGGAAACGTTTGAATATTGCTACAGCCAAAGTGCAGAAAAAGACGCCGGAAAAGGGTTTTTTCGATGAAATGATGATGTATCAAGCTGTAAGTCACATGATTCCGTTCCACCTGACCAGACCAAAAACAAAACAAAATCAGTATTGTTACATTTAGATATGATTTAATAGTCGAACGTGACTGTTAAAGTGATAACGTACCGGATGAAGCGGATAAGAAAATGAACGAATGAATGAATGAAGAGGTGGGATGTGTTAAAGACGGCTATGTCATGTGAGCTCTTGGGCGAACGCACACACATGACGCATTTCAGCCCTCATTAGGTGGGCCACTGCTCGTCCTGCCAGGCGTCTCCGAACTGAGTGAAGCCATAAAAATGGCTGTAAAGATTATTCAGCTAAAAGCAAAGACAGTTCAAGTCCTCCTAAAGTTTCTTCGCATAACTGTAGTGGATGGAAACAACTTATTTCACATTTTTGTCTGCTGAAATTTCATAAATGAGCATAACATTTGCAAAACTTTTTTTTTCTTTTATGGAAACCCAGCATTAGATAGGGTTGGGTGTCTAGTTGTTGATCTCACATACGGTTGGTGCAACTGGTCCCCGGTTGTTGTCTCATTGGTTTGGGAGTCTGGAACCAAGACGTAGGCTTGACAACAAATGATATTTACTCCCATTCTATTAATACATCAAAGCGCGTGGCATTTATTGTTAAAAAGCATAAGGGAAACAGTGCAACCGTGAATCAGTAGTGTGGAGAACACAGTTTACTAGCAGTTACACTAAATATTAGCTGCATTGCGAACGCTAACACTAACGAAACGTCCTTTCGAAGGGCTACACGCTCGGAATAAATATCTAATAGTGATAAAAGCATGTATCTCTAATCTCACATGTAACCATGATCCCTATGAGGATATCTTTGTGCTTTGTGTATGTCGAAGGATTTGTAGGCTAAAACATATTCTCAGAGCCGGAGATAAATCCTGTCAGATCCTCCTCAGCTGCTTTCACACTATGCATTAATACACGGATCATGTCATGGTTTGACTTTGGTAGAACCAGACCGACTCTCTAACGTGTTTGCTGGTTCCCTGTGTCGGTGGAAAAAGGGTAACAAAGATTTCCACTCAGCCAATCAGGATCCAGTAGGGCAACGTGACATGGAAGGTAATGATCTGATCTGTGAAGGCCACCGGCTGGTGTTCGTGCTCCTTTTCCGTGTCTCGGCTGTCCTTGAATGACTTCAGTGCAGAACTACGCCAATTCTTTTCACAATACAAAAAATACCAGTAGCTGTTTTTGTATGAATGTGTTTGTGTGTGCGCCAAAAGGGATGCTACATTATAATGGTTTCCTGTCTTTTCATCGGACTCGATAATAAACAGCTATCTGAAAACCAGTTTTCTGCCAAACTAGCTCAACCTGGTTCCCCTCAAAAACAAAAGAAAACAACAACAAAAAAAAGAGAGCCAAATCCAAATATACTGAAGCCGTCAGTAAGAACATTGGTGCTAACTGTACAATAGTGCTCTGGATTAATAACTAGCTTTAATACAGAGTCTCAGTTTACATTCTCTAACGCAAATACAGCATTCCTCCACACATGGACGAAAAACACACAAACGAAAAAACAAAACAAAAAAACAAAAACCCACGGAAAATAAAATGATTGTACATCTTCTGTTTGGTAGTCCAGAGTTCCCAAAGTGTCCGACAAAGGACACGACTCTACGGTAAGAAGTCAGACGGTTCCGCAGCGGAACATAGAGAACATCAAACGAACAGACAAACAAACAAACAGAAAAGAAACAAAGCGATGACACGTTGCCATGGCAGTTCATTTTTGGTTCAGGAGAATCAGCTTCGTCCTTGTATAGTGCCTTCTTTTTCCTCTCCCGATTTGGAGAGGCCGTTTGTTTATTTGTTCCATTATTTGCGGCCAGTGTTTATGAGCCAGCAGCAGTCCGAGTGGGCGTTGGCGTCGCGCTTGATTGGCAGTTTGTTAATTTGAGCTCGCCAGGGAGTCCGGCTATCCTACTGGAACCAGCGGAAAGGAGCTCCAGTGGGCAGCATCACCTTCTTACAGACACAGGAAAATAAAGGGGGGGTGGGGGGAGAAAACGACAGCAGTGGTCAGTTGTTTTTGTCCAAAAATAATGTTTTACACGCTACCCTATACTCTTTTTCTGTTAACCTAAAGTAAATCATCCTACCATGGAGAAAACAAGGTCAATCATTAAACACAATTAGCTAAACACTTAAGATGGTAACATTTACATTTAGTCATTTAGCAGACGCTCTTACCCAGGATAAATTCAAGATTCGAGATTAAAATAATGATGGAAGACCGATAAATCGGGCCAATAAAAGCCATTTTGAAATAATCGATATTGGCTGATATTCAAAAATAGGATTAATCGAATCCAATCCAAGCCTAGTACGTGTGATAATAAGACATGCAGTTTGGACGAGGCTAAGCTCGTAAGCCTAGGCTTGGCTAAGATGGGACTGTGGTAGCCTACCGGTACTAGACTGTCAACCAGAAGCTCCAGAGCTCAAATCATACCTCTACCAGCTGCCACTGGTGGCTCTTTGAGCAAGACCCTTAACCCACAATTGCTTGGATTATAAGGCTGTATCAGTTGCGAGTCACTCTGTATAAGGACGTATGCAAAATGTAAGCTGGTAGCAACAAGTTTGTTACCTACAGAAGCTCCAGTGCAACACTAATGACAGACACTGGATATCAATCAACATTTAGGGTGATAACATACATTTAATTGCTGATTAAATGATCATCAACATAAAAGACCAGAAAACACGGCTCGCTTCCTAAACCTGGAATGTTAACCACTGCGGCGCTACTAGGCTTTCTTCATTCTTTAATTCTGCCTGTGCCTTCCCTCTGCCTGATTTACCCCTATTAGTCACGTTTGCCGCCCTACCCATCCCCCAGCTGGACTCTCAGCCTGTGGAGCCTGAAATTCTGCAGTAGTGCCGGATTTTTCCCAGCATGCCCTGGGGCTGTGGGGGCCGACCGGGCAGAGGTGGGATGAAGGGACTGGCACTGAGCGAGCCGAGGCGACTGCAGCGTTTCCTGGAAAAGCTAA
This sequence comes from Ancistrus triradiatus, assembly GCA_025084515.1. NCBI lineage: Eukaryota > Metazoa > Chordata > Actinopteri > Siluriformes > Loricariidae > Ancistrus > Ancistrus triradiatus. The sequence continues at coordinate 71,301 of JAJAGP010002286.1, read as the reverse complement.
TCATCCTCACGCAAGAGAGAATCAGACAAAGAAGGAGGAGGGAAGTCACTTAATTATGAAGTAACATGCAGACGATGATTTCACCTTGTGTGACTTAATAACCCCAAACGCACGCATGCGCAGACACACACACACACACACACACACACACACACACACACACACACACACACACACACACACACACACACGCACACAAACACACACAAACACACACCTGTCCTACCTACATACCCAAATAAATATGACACCGGGGACACGTTTGTCGTTATTTTTCTCAGCCCTATTTTTAATTTCTCTAAGTAAAGCACACCCAAACACACACAGAGTCAGTGTTCCTAAAATACCCCATCTGTCTGACTGTTGCATGTGAGGTTAAGCTGCTTGGGAAAGGGGCGGAGCCTGAAGAACTGCCAACTGTGTCTCCTCCCACACACAATCCGCAGCTGTCAGAGGCTTTAAGTGGAAAACATTACGCGCACACACATAAACGCACTCTCATACCCACACACGTACACACAGCGACACCAATTTAGGAAGTTACGGCCCCCTTATAGCTGTTCTCCGACATTTCAGGGTTACCTCTGCTCCACTACTGCTTCTGTACAGCACGTACCATTACAATGGATAAGGTGCCTGAAGTCTGTCAATAAGTAAGGGCAAAACTTTTGTCAAATATCTGAGTTCCTTGGTACAGTTAGCCTGGGCGCCTCACAGCTCCAGAGATCCCCGGTTCGATCCTGAACTCTGGAGTCCGCATGTCCTCCCCGTGTCTGTGTGGGATTACTCTGGGTTACTCCGGTTTCCTCCCACAGTCCAAAGGTTAATTGGTCGCTCTAAATTGGCCCCTTTGTGAATGTGACTGATTGATTCTTGCTTTTGATCATTAATTACAAATGAATATAAGTGTAACAAAAAACAATCATTTCGGGTTTGGGAATGGATTAATTACTATTACTATTCTGGAGAAATCTGATTCCGACTTCAAACAGTTCGAACGGCCTTTCAGAGCCAATGGAGTTTGAATTCTGAGGTTCCACTGTATTGTACAATCCAGACAATTGTCTGTTAAGGGTCTTGTTCAAGAGCCCAGCAGTGGCAGGTGGGTAGTGTTCGGGCTTCAACCATAGACTAGTACTTTAACCCCTGTGCCAACACAGCCCCAACACTTTCTGACCAAAACTTTGTAGACACCCCTTTTAATTAGTGGATCTCTATTATTTCAGCCTCACTCACTGCTAACAGATTGATAATATGAAGTATAAATTCGTGGAATCTCCATAGACACGCAATGGCAGTAGGATGAGTTGTTCTGAACAACTAGTGGTAGCCTAGTGGGTAAGATCCTGGACTATGGACCACAAGGTCCAGGGTTCAAATCCCACCTGTGCTAAGCTGCCACTCTTGGGTCCTTGGGTCCCTTAATTGCTTGGATTGCAAGACTGTATCAATTGTAAGTCGCTCTGGATAAGGGCGTCTGCTAAATGCTATAAATGTAACAAGTCAGTTCCTGCCCTCCTCAAACAAAGTCCATAAAGAAATGGTTTGCCAGCTTTGATTGAGAACATGTCTGGCTGATCTCAAACAACTATGATATAAAACAACTAATATGGCTCTGTTTTATTGAGTCGGTTTTATTGTCATTTCAGCTTCACTTGACTGCTGGATTACTAGACCATATCAGTAGTAGTAGCAAAAACACTGAACTCAATTGTCTCTCTCTATTTGGTGAACATTAAAGGAATTGCGGTGTTATAAAAGTCTTTGTGACTTGGAAAGTCGTAACAAAGATCAACTATTTACATAAGTCATGTAAAACCCTAGCATTCACTCATTTTGTTGGGTACCACACCCTTGGCCAGGTAAAATGTCATGGCACCTGTGATATCCATATCCTTTGCAATTCTTGTTTTCTTCAGCAGCGTTGCTGCATCCACATACAGCCCCCATGCAATCTGGCTTTCAGTGTACTCTTTATGGTGCTTCCATTTGAGGTGGATGTACAGGTTCATCGTTTTTCCACCAGTCATGCCACTCTTGTCTTTGCATATTTTGCAAACAACTGTTGTTTGTGCAGCATCCTTTGTGTAAAATCCAAACCAGTTTCCAATAACTGATGATGGATATTTTCAGTCAACAGCATCTTGGTGTTGTGTGTTATGTTGCCAAATAAACAGACCCCTGCACTCTGGGCCATTACTGGTTTAATTGTATGTCTGACAAGGTAAATGGGAGCTGGACTAGTGAATAGAATAGAGCCCGATTATTAAAACACCTTGGGATGCCATGTCAGTATTGTTGGCACAAATAAAACACTATCAGTATGATGGTTCTCACAATCTTGATGTAAAGGATGATTCTGGAGACATTTTAATCGTTTCATCTAAAACTGTCATATGATACACCCCTACCTTCCTACTGGTAGTTCAGAGCCTTAACCGTGACTAAAAGGATTATCTGTCTATAAATGAATGCAGTATGTCACAATTTTTAATGTTAAACTGGTCACATGACCCTAACTATTACTTCAGGCATATACTGTACCTGAAAAAGATATCTACAACAGAGCTCTAAAAAAGAGGTACGCCGACCATAATTTGTACATATTACTTGTAAAGGATGTATTATTGATATTTTGTATTTTAATATGAAATGTAAAAATGTAAATGCTCACGATTGTGACCTTTAGGACAGATCTAAGCCTAAGTACATACTCAATTTCGATTAAGTTTTCACCCTCTGCAAAGAGGAAAATATGTACTGTACACACAGCTGGTTTTAAACAAGCTAAAATCATACGATTTCATTTGCCATATAAAACGTGATAAACCCTTTTTCCAGTCTGTGACATCCCTTTTAGACAACACTATGTGGTAATACTGTGCTTCACGTTCTATGCTATAATTATCCAAGTGTGCACCTCATCAACACTAAACCATAAGCCGATGCACTTGGTGGATGTGACTAATATTTGACTGAGGTACTTTTAGGCATAAGGTAGTATGACACAGCTTAAGAGAGCAATCTTACCAATGGCAGAGAGGTTTAAATGAAAGATAACCAAGTGTTATTTTGCATTTTTAGATAGTGTTATGAAAAATCTTGGGCACCCCTTGTCAAATGGCATGTTTAGCTCATATTCTATACAAAACGAACTTAGAAACAAAGATAAATATGTCATTTCTACAAATTTTAATACATACATTTATAAACATATTGGCAAAAACCTTGACACTGGGGCACTGGGGCTGTCTCAATATTTTCTGGGATTTTGTCAATATCGATAATTAGATGATACTTTGGTAGTGTATATGTTGGGCTTAAAGCATTCAGAAGTTGTTTGAACCCATCTCTCTCAACCGCCTGAATCGGCATCGTGTGTTTCACAATGTAACTGGTGACAGCATTTGTTATCACCATTGTTATCAGTGTTATCATCTCACCATCAGCTCCAGCCCCACCATACCCGGGCCACTTAATGCCGATGTGCATACTTCACGTTTTATTTTAACTTTGACTCCATGACTTTAGTTTCGCTCTTAGATTTATCATCTACGCCGCCCAAGGAGGTTGGGTCCCTTTTTGAGTCTTGGTCCTCCCAAGGTTTCTTCCTAGAACTAGGGAGTTTTTCCTTGCCACTGTCGCCCTAGGCTTGCTCAATTTGGGATTGGACGTAGTTATTAGGAGATAATCTAAACTTGTAAAAAGCGCTATATAAATAAATCTGACTTGACTTGACTTGACCATCTGTTGCGTTTCTGTTTTTTTGCAGAACGATTCCACTAAGGTTTGCTGTGTGTGTTTTTATGTTGGTACCTTGGCTATTTTAGGCCTGTTATTGCCTTTATTCAAGAGTGACTTACAATTGTTAATTCTTATAATCTAAGCAATTTTAAAGGGCCTTGTTCAAGGAACCAACAGTTGCAGTTTGGCAGAGGTGGGATTTGAACCCTGGACCTTCTGGTCCATAGTCCTTAACCCCTATGCTCCCACAGCCCCACAGCTGTCTTTAATGGCAACCGATTCCCTACATAGTTTGCAGATTGCCATCCTTTGAGCACCATCCGTCGTTTCGAAGCCAAACCACCTCCATGTGAGTGAGGACGAATTACGTCTAGCGATTAACTCTATCTACCTGGACTGCAAGGCTGGTGGTGTTTGTATTTTGTCTCCTGGCACAGTTTGTTCACTCATTTTTAACTTCAGTTATCTGCATTTAGGTAGTACACTAGCTAATGGCTAATGGCTAATGGCGCTAGGATGTTCTAAGCACTCAGTGCACATGCATAGTAGTCTGTCCTACCTGGCTTCATGAGGCAGTCAACACGTGAACTGTTAAGGCATGTTTTTGACTGTTTTTTGCAAGTGAGTGACATACTCGATAATGTCAGCTCGCTAATTCAACAATGAAGATATTATCGTAGACGATACATATCACACACCCTATTGGACACTTTTCTCGGTGATCAGCTAGTCATCTTAAGACTTCAGAAATGAAGCAGTTTGTTTCTCCTTTAGGGTGGTGCAGAGGTCTAATACGCTGGACTGTGGTGCATTCCGTCTAGGTCAGACATAACAAGCAGACAAGATAAGCTGTGTCTGAGAGAATGGAGGCTGATTGTATGGGTGTTTCAGCTCTGGCCTGTGCAGTACAAGCTATGAGAATGAAACATTGCATATTATTTTCTTTCCTTTATTGCACAATACATACTGTAAATAAACACATTAATATTCTTTAAGCGGGTTGGTGTGGAACACACATGTTAAAAAGCCTACAATCCTGAATGTCCACACATGCACCCTTCACTTGACAACTTTGCATGTTCTGTGATCACTCTACCCTCCTAAAATTCCCGCCACCACATCAATACGCACCCGTTTATGTGATGAAATACGTCCGCACACACAATCTTCCAACACACTGCCCAGTCAATACATGCATGCAACCCCCCACTGTCACATCAATAAAGGCTCTTTAAGCCATGTAAGCCGCTCTTGCTTATATCATCCATCCAAGCTCATTGCCAATAAAATGCCACAACACAGACATACAATCACCATCACACACACACATATACATACCTATACACATCAGAGGTGATGTAATAATATGGTTTGTTAGTGTCGTTCCATGGAGCATCATGGATATCAATAATAGTTCCAACCAAACAGATGCTTCATAAAACTGATTTAGACTGGTGGAGACTGCCAGTGATATCATACTCTCGATTTGGTAACACGTAGCTTAGTAGCACGTTATCATATTTTATCACACAGTGGGACATCAGATAGCATCGACGGTGTGTGATTGGTGAGTTAGATTTCATAAAATATAATTACATAATGTGAATAATGTGATATTACCATCATGTAACACGTTCTTGATTTAGGGTATTGCCAGGTCTCGGTGCTTTCCAAAACTGATTGGCTGTTATTATCATAAATCCTACCAACCGTGTATTTGTCTCTCTATTTCCTCAAGGTACATACATTTTTTTATAATGTGTCTTCACAATTGTGCTGGCACTTTGTTAGCAAAACTTACTGTTAGCAAACAATGCAAACTTACAAGTAGCATGTGTCATAAAAAAGTTATGAGCATTAGTCAAATACTTTTTTTTTTGGCCAGAATCAAATATAAAGCCAGGCCTACTGCTTAGTGTACATGGATTTGGTCCTTAGGTAGACAAATTTGGTGATACTTTGACCCTTCTCCTTTAAATTAGCACAAAAAACCTTTAGGCTTTCTAAACAGATATTTACATTTTTCATCATCTAGCAGACACCCTTATCCAGAGCAACTTATTACTGATACATTCTTACAATCCTAGTAATTGTGGGTTAAGGACCTTGCTCAAGGACCCAACAATGGTTGGGTCTTTGAGGTGGGACTTGAACCTTGAACCTTCTGGTCCATAGTCCAGTACCTTAACCACTAAGCCATCACAGATAAGACTTTAAGTAGAAGCAATTTCTTAACTGGTTCATATAAATTATCTACAGAAATTGCGAAGAAAACATTTAAAGGTCTTGTCATTAAAGGTTTCCATTTATCCAAATTTCTGCTATAATCTATGGGGTACAGGTATGTGCCGCATTCAGACACTGTCCATTCACATAAATGTCTGTGTTCCAGTAAGACTATTATCCTTGTTATTATGGTTATTAACCTACTTAAACCATATATAACCTTGTCAGATACTGGTACAGGTACAAGTACCAGTTATTCAATTAACTGCCTCACACATGATGTTCATCCGCTGTAGCTTCACCCAAGCTGCTTCCGTCATCAGCTCCAGCCCCATCATACCCGGGCCACTTAATGCCGATGTGAATACTTCACATTTTATTCGAACTTTGACTCCATGACTTTAGTTTTGTTCTTAGATTTATCGTCTACGGTGCCCAAGGAGGTCGGGTCCCTTTTTGAGTCTTGGTCCTCCCAAGGTTTCTTCCTATAACACTCAGGGAGTTTTTCCTTGCCACTGTCGCCCTAGGCTTGCTCAATTTGGGATTGGACGTACTTATTAGGAGATAATCTAAACTTGTAAAGTTGCTTTGAGACAATGATCCATTGTAAAAAGCGCTATATAAATAGATCTGACTTGACTTGACTGCCTAGTTTTTGCAGGTACGCTGTCTAGACACTGCGATCTATAGAGCCGCCATGTCCCTGCCCAAGAAAAAAGCGTGGTTAAAATGTGAAAAACAAGATAAATTATTGTTTTTTTGGAAACGCGTTTCAATACTGAAGTACAATGATGGTGCTGGATGTAACCATCAGTGAATAAAAGTTCCACATGTGTGTTCAGGGCAGTGGTAGCTCAGCAGACGATTAATCTGAAGGTTGAGGGTTCCCAGCAGCGCCCAGCCTCCACTGTTGGGTCGTTAATTTTTTTATTTATATATTATTGTCTTATATTCTACAGTTTTATATTCTCGATTTTGTTCCACGCTTAATAATATTGTGTTCTCTATAACTTATCAGAGTCTACATATATTTTATGTATTATATTTTCTTTAAATATGTTCTGTCTTTTAAATGATCTTCTATGCATTTATTACTGTGAACTTGTTAATTAGCTAACTTAGTTTAATTCTTACGTGTATCATCTAGGCTGCTCAAGAGGGTTGGGTTCCTTTTTGAATCGTGGTCCTCCCAATGTTTCTTCCTTATGGCGTTTAGGGAGTTTTTCCTTGCCACTGTCGCCCTAGGCATGCTCAGTTAGGGGTTTGGACCTAGATTTTTGTAAAGCTGCTTTGAGACAATGCTCCATTGTACAAAATGCTATATGAAATAAATTTGACTTTGACTTAAACAACACAATTGCTTGAACTGTAACTGTAAAGTTATATCAGTTGTAGGTCCACTAAATGCTGGAAATGTACTGTGATGTGATACATCTGGAAACATCCACACACTCACAGGTTTATGTTTGTGATTTTCAGGTATGGTAAGGTGTTGCAGGCTATAACAGGACTAGTCCAGTATAAACCTGAAATGCATTAAGCTTAAAACACACACCTCTTAGTCCTTACTCCAACACTGCAGTCGCGTGACTTCAGGTAGCTCATAGCTAACCCTCTGCTAAAAGTTTCACACACAAACACATACTCAGTTCAATATACTGTACAATACATTGTGTACATTTGTATTTAGCCGACCATCACTACTTAATAAATCACTTTCATACTATATATATTAATATAGTTTGAACATTGGTATGACATAAACAAACATGGCGAAGACCAAGGTTGAGTTACGGTGTTCCAAATCTCTCTCTCTCTCTCTCACACACACACACACACACACACACACACACACACACACACACACACACACACAAACACACACACAGGATTCCAGCCACACTGACACCTGGTGCTCCAGATGACAGCCACAATGGCCAGATGGACCATATAAGGCTGGCAGCCCCCTCCCCCCACAAGCCCTCCTTAAACACACACACACACACACACACACACCACTTTCAGATCAACCTACATTCCACACACACCCAGACAGGCATGCCTCGACCCCAATTACACCTGGTCTAATCAGAATTGTATCCTGATAAGGTTTTAGCCACATGCATTCCAATTGTGAATCCCACTGCTCTGCGATGCATATATGTAAATCTGCTTCTATAACTTGACAAGTTCCTGTTTTGCTCCTTATTCCCAGGTGTTTTATGCAAAACATGGTTGCCAAAACCTGAACCAGGATTTTGCATGCCATTTTAATTTCCTTCAAGTCGAAGGGAGGTTTTGACTGACTGTCATGGACCGTGTGAGTAATTAATGAGTGCACTAGGAAAGGGCTGGGGTGATGGATGTGGCTTAGAGAGAGATATATATATACTTTATACTAATGCTTGAATAACCTAAGGCTAAACTGCACACCAGACCAGTAGATGTGGTTAAAAGTGGATCCACATAGTGGATGCATTTAGTCCCATTTTTACAGCTTGGTTAGGGTAAGGATTGGATCAGTACTGTATTGGCTACGGCATCCATTCTTTATATCGAATGGCCATCAAATAGATAGCAAAGGTAGATGGGGTTGCAAGTGGACTCTTACCACTACCTACACCTTCCACGTGCTTCCCATCTGTGAGTAGCCTAAGAGCTAATAGTAATTTCTTTGGTGCCGTCAGGATGAAAGCGGGTCAGGTGAGGGTCCCTGTCAGTCGTTGGAAAGACCACCAAAGACGACTAGCAGCGACTGTTGAGTGGATTTTGTTTTTACATTTAGTTGGCACCTTTCCCCAGAGCCACTTACAACTGTTACAGTCTTAAAATCCAAGCCGTTGTGGCACAAGTGCCTTGCTCAAAGGTCCAACAGTAAAGGCTAGGCAGTGGTGGGATTTAAACCTTCTGGGCCACAGACCAGTAACATAACGATTAAGCCACCATTGTCTTGTGGAGACTCAACATACCACAATATTATACATATATATATATATATATATATAAACTCTTGCCATAGAAGACCTGCCGGTGAAAAAAAAGTGGTCAACACCTGCAAGAGGCACTCGCCGGCCTATGGTGGGAAACTGGGCATATCGAAATTGGAGAGAAAAAAGAAGTAAATGTAAGTTAAAAGAAGGTGAGGTTCTGAATTTTCAATACGAAATACTGGATACAGGGTTTTCCAAATATGCACTATTCAAACTACTTCCAAAAACAAGGTACGTTCGGTTAACAGGGTTCAAGCTTACCACAACTGGAAACAGCATGACTCTAAAATCTCTAGTTAATATGATTCTAATCACAAAGTCTTTTAAAGAACAAATAATGCAGAGTAACAATTCAAACTGTTATATGTTTTATTAAGGTTTATGTTTACATTTATAGCATTTAGCAGACACCCATATGTAGAGCGACAACTAGGGCCAGACAATTAATCAAAAATTAATCGAAACTGGAATTCAGAACCATTAATCGACGTACTCTTGCCCATGCCAGTTATTTCGATTGTGTCTTTTTTTTATTCTGTTAATACTTTCCTTTAAATTCTCTTAATACATTTGCCACTATGTGTTTACAAACGCTACACAATTTGAAAAAGATTCAAGAGGATGGAAAGAAAATAATGATGCCACATCCTAATAAATCACATAGGATTTAACATGGTTGAACTGTTCAATAAATAACCATAAATAGTTCATCTGTGTGTTTACTTCACTTATTTTAAAATAACTGATTTGCACTCTTTCGTTAGAAAACATATCCCAGTTTTAAAAGTTGAGCATATTTACAGTACAAACGTAAATAATCGTTCATTAATCGTGATACTGATTTGATGTCATATCACCCAGCCCTACTTACCACTGATAGAGCCTTACAATCCAAACAACTGTGGGTTAAGGGTCTGCTCAAGGACCCAACAGTGGCAGCTTGCCAACTAACTTAACAACTGTTAAGTAAGCACACTATTTTATTTGCACCCTTAAGGCACCAACTCCAGTATTAGACACAAAAGAGCACCCTTTTGTTTTATGTCTAATGTTGTGGCATGTTGAGTCTCCGTGCAGATAGACCAATAGAACAAGGAATTAGATTTATTTCTTTGTATTTTGTGTATCTATCAACAGATGTATAGGTCGTGTACAACCATGTCAACAAAATGGTAAATGTAAGACGTCGAATGCTATCAGGATTTTGCTGACGAGTGATTTCTGGACAGTAACTTATACATGCGATGAGTTACGTATACTACACATGACTCACCAGTTTCAACGTGAAATTTCATACAACATAATAAAACCACTTCCCACAGTGTACACCTACGTATATATTAGTTACATTTTTCTCCCCATGAGACCATCACTTCCATGGAAAAACACCTTAATGATGTAATCAGTTAATGCAGAGCACAGAATCGGTGCCAATTATCCACGTAATCAAATTAGGACCGATTGCAGAAAAGCGTTCTTACTGTGAGAACCGTTCCCATTTCCCCATGGACAGACCATGCAGTGGTTAGGGAAGTGTTAAAGAACAAAATTATTTCCTGCATTACCAATGGGGGTCGGTCAATATGAAACCCATAACGATCAACTACTGAGGTGTTTCCTGTTCCTGCTGCACAGTTTAGTATTATTACCTCTCAAACACACCCTTAAGATCACAAGAATGTAGGAAATAAACAGAACACACAACAGTATCGTAGCGTTCCACTCGCGTTTATCTCTGATGCATCCACGTATCGTTTGGACGCAGTTTCCTTGTGAAAATAGTCAAGTCAAATCAAGTCAAATTTATTTATACAGCGCTTTTAACGACACAGCATTGTCTCAAAGCAGCTTTACAAATATATTGGCTCAAAACCCTAGCTGAGCAAACCTGAATATAAACTGTATAAATACAGTTTAAATTTATATTACAGGAGCATAAAAAGGCTGCATGACTATGGCAATGCCCGCTCAACTTACATTTACAGCATTTAGCAGACGCCCTTATACAGAGTGACTTACAATTGGTACAGTCTTACAATCCAAGCAGTTGTGGGTTAAGGGCCTTGCTCAACAGTGGCAGCTTGGCAGAGGTGGGATTTGAACCCTGAACCTTCTGGTCCAGAGTCCAGTACCTTAACCGCTAGGCTACCACAGGCTCAACATCCTGTTTTATGGAAGGTAATGCAGATTTTAAATGACACAACTGGAGCACCTGGAGTAAACCCTTACAGACACAGGGAGGACCCAGACCACTCTGCCTAGGACTGAACCCAGGACCTTCTGGTGCTGCCACCGTGCCACCTGTGTTACATACAATTAATGTTTATGACTACATTTTGTAGCACTTATGTTCAGGGCAATAACAAACATTTAGCAGATGCCCTTTACCAAAGCAACTTACAATGGAAACAGTCTTACAGTCCAAGCCATTGTGGGTTACGGGCATTGCTCAAAGACCCAACAGTAGCAGCTTGGTGGATGGAAGATTTGAACCCTTGACCTTTTGAGCCCTGGAGCTTATCCACAAAGCCACCAGTCCCAGAAACAGTACTTCCTTAATGTTCATTTCAACCAAACAAACAAATCCTTGCTAGAAATACATTTTTAGTGCTGTACTGTTTTTTTTATACAAGTAATTTTAGTACAACAAAATGTTTAATTTTACTGGTCCAAAAACAACCAACAAGGTCTTGAAGACTTTCGAGCATTAAGATTTGAGACTGCTGTGTTGTCACTCTGTTGTGTATCCTACTAAAAAAAAAAACAGCAAAAGACAGCATATGCTGCTTTTTGGATGCTGGTCAGGTAACCAGACCATATGAGTTCCATGTTAGTCCAAGTATGTTTATGCTGGTAAGTACTGGTCTGGTCTGGTTTAGCTGGTGGTCTTGCTGGTAATTCTGGTTGTCCAAAACACAACATATGCTGGCCTTGGCTGTTTTTAGCAGGGTACTAGCAAAAAAGTGTGAAATAATTAAAATACTGGTATGTACATAACGCCATGCATTTACTCTAGTTAAATTGTTAATTTCATACTCAAAGACAGAGTACATTCCCATATGCTATTTGGCATTATGCAATTACATATTATAACTATGTAGACATGTCTTCCCATTAGTGGTATTTCAGTATTAGAAGTATTTTAGCCACACTCACTGCTAACAGCTTCATAATGTGAAGCATACAGGCATGAATTAAGCAGTGCGAGTAGAATGGCTTGTACTGAACACCTCAGTGACTCACAATATGACACTTTCATACTTTTCATACCTCCCCAACAGGTATGCTTGTCAACTTTGCTCTCCTAAAACAAAGTCCATAAAGAATATTTTTTAAGGAGGCCTTTGGCTGGCTTGCACGGACACCTTTGAGATGAACTGGATTTCCAACTGTTAGATTACTGTACAACATGACTGTCTGACCTCACAGTCACACAACAACATCTAGTGGAATGCCTCTCATGTGTGAAGGCTGTTGTAGCAGCTAAGGGGGTAAAAACTGAATACTAATACCCATGCCTTTGAATGTAATTTCGGGGTGTCCACAAACTTTTGGCTATATAGCATATTATTATCATATATTATTATCGCATAATGGTGCATTTCAATTTGCTTGTTATACTGTACTAGTGCGTCTTTGTGACAATAAATGATGTGCAATATATGCAATAATTTGCTGTTTAGTTTCAATAGCATGTGAGTCTATTTTCTCTTCATATCCCCCTCAAAAGATAATATATAAATAAAACATATTAAGACAAATATTAAGACATTTAAACATATTAATTAGAATACTGTGCAAAAGTCTCAGGGCACCATTAGATTTGTTGTTTTAGCAAGGGTGTAACGAAAATATATAACAAATTGTCAACAATAGGAGACAAAAATTTCAAACTTTGATTCGTCAGTCCATAATACTCTTCTCCACTGATCTTCATTCCAATCTTTATGAGCTGTGGCATATCTTAGCCTTTTCAACCTGTTCCCCTTCTGAAAAAGTGGTTTCTTGGCTGCTACCCAATCCAAAAAGACAATTCCTGATCAAATTCCTGCAATTGCTCAAGTGTACGGGGAGGTCACACTAAATACTTGCCACTGTAGCCTACAGAAGCAGCTTTTTATGATATTTTCCCCCATTTTTAATACTGCATACAAATTTCTGGTTGCATTCTAATAGAGAGACTGAGAAACAATTAGTTATGGTCATTATAACTCTGCAAAAACAATGGTATGTCTAATTTAATGGTGTCCTAAAACTTTTGCAAGGTACTGTATGTTTAAGGTGAACATAAGAGCAAGGTGCTAGACAGCTAACCAGCAACTTTAACAATGCTAAAACTGCAAGCAACTGAGTATAAATTAATTAAAGCCATCAGCTACATAAGGGCCCTCAGAGTGATGTTCATAGGATTAGTTTTACTCTTAAAATGACTAATGCCATGGTTTGACGTGTGTTGTGCAGGTTTCAGGAATGCACGATGAGCTAGAACTCTAGCTTCGACGCTTGCCAATTCTGTACATAATTACTTCGGGCAAAAAAGAAGATTTTTTTGTTCACGAGAAAACTCAATAAGGAGAACGTTTTTGTCTGATTGGGTATGAGAAAAAGTGCTGATCATGCCATATCAGCAGTCTAATGAGTCCTGTCTGCTGGGCAAACACGAACAAAAAGCCGATAGCTCAGACACAATGTCTGCATGCCGGCGTCCGGCTGGTGGTTTACCCACCTCTGTGGAACAGTTGGAGCAAGTGTACATAGTCTGGGCTGTGATATCAATAACCACTGAGCATTGAAACTCAATGTTTCCTGTCCTCCACTAAAGTTCATTTAGCTTCACCACAGAGTACTCAGCAGCCTTATCTACTACTAACTATCTACATTATATGGATAAAAGTTTTAGGACACACCTCTTAATCATCTGGGTGTTTCATTCAGCCCCATTGCCACAGGTGTATACAATCAAGTGCTTCGCCCCGCAGTCTATGAAAGTTCTTCCCTCCTAGATGGTATTACTGAAAGGTGGAAGCACTTAGGAGCCACAACAACACCACATAAAGTTGCATAGTGCGGAGGCATAGTGCATAAAACTCACCAACGCTGTGCTGACTCAATAAGTGCAGAGTTCCAAAGCACCTCTGGCGTTAACATCGGCACAAAGACTGTCCACCAGGAGCTTTATAGCATGCATTTCCATGGCTGAGCAGCTGCATGCCAGCCTTACATCACCAAACACAACGCCAATGGAATGGCGTAAAGCATGTCATTACTGGACTCTCGTGCAGTGGAAACATGTTCTGTGGAGTGATTAATCATACTTCTCTATCTGGCAGTCTGAGTCTGGATTTGCCGAATGCCAGGAGAACGTTACCTGCCTGACTGCACTGTGCCAACTGTACAATTTGGTGGATGATGGATAATGCTGCATGATTATTTTTCAGGGGTTGACCTAGACTCCTTAATTCCAGTGAAAGCAAACCTTAATGCTTCAGTATTCCAAGACATTTTGGACAACTGTACTCCTCTCACTTTGTGGAAACAGTTTGGGGAAGGCCCTTTTGTGTTCTAGCAATTACTGTGCCCCAGTGCACAAAGCAAGGCCCAGAAAGGCATGGTTGGATGAGTTTGGTGTGGAAGAAGTTGACTGGCCAGCAATGAGCCCTGACCTTAAGTCCATCAAACACCTTGGGAATGAACTAGAACGGAGATTGTGTGCTCTAAACTTTTGTACAAAGTCTTCCCAGAAGGGAGTGGAAGCTTCAAAGGGGGAGTGCCTTTGGATTTGGAATGGGATATCATAAAAGCCCCTGAAGGTGAGATGTGTAGGTGTCCCAATACTTTTGTCCATATAGTGTATGCGTATACTACACGTTCATATATACGTACTAAGTGTAGAAGTGAGCGAAGAGTTTAGGTGAGAACGCTAGCAGACACCCTTATCCAGAGCGACTTACAATTGATACAGTCTTACAATCCAAGCAATTGTGGGTTAAGGGTTTTGCTCAAGGACCCAACAGTGGTGGCTTGGCAGAGGTGGGATTTGAACCCTGGACCTTCTGATCCATAGTCCAGTACCTTAACCGCTAGGCTACCACAGTCCCAGTAGATGGATATCGTCAATGTTTAAAGAACACTGACTAACTGCATGCTTAATTATAAAGAGTGGAATTAGTCCTGTTTAATTGGATGAAGTGCCCCACATCTTGCATAAAAAATCACTTTACTAAGTATGGGATAACATTTGAATACTAGCTTTTAAGAATCTGAGCACATGTATCGGGACTGTGGTAGCCTAGTGGTTAAGGTGCAGGACTATGAACCAGAAGGTCCAGGGTTCAAATCCCACCTGTGCCAAGCTGCCACTGTTGGGTCCTTGAGCAAGGCCCTTAACCCACAATTGCTTGGATTGTAAGACTGTATCAATTGTAAGTTGCTCTGGATAAGGGCGTCTGCTAAATGCTGTAAATGTATTGTGATAAGTATCGTGAAAATCTCTTTAATTATCGTGATATAATATTTTTACCATATCGCCCAACCCTAGTTTAGACCGAAGATATACACTGTCAAAGTATCATCTAATTATTGTTATTGACAAAATCCCAGAAAATATAGACATAATTTTTTCGATATCACACACTCCTAGTAACAAGGACATATGAAATTGTGAGAAAACAATTTTTTTTCTAATTGACTTCTATAAATAGGCGATCATTGCTACTACTTACCAATATTTTCATTTATCACTGTCATTCCTCACAAAGAGAGATGATTCTGAATTGAATAAGATAAGTTTTTCACACTACTAGTGAGTTCTCTTCTACCTGGATTTCAAGACCATATCTGAATTATTATTATTATTATTATTATTATTATTATTATTATTATTATTATTATTATTATTATTTCTGGAAACTTCGAACACAGTGGTGACATATACCTTCTGAAACGGTTTACATATTAAAGTGGAAAGTGCACTTTATTAAGTTTTAAAAGGTTCTGCTAACCTAAGTGGCCTCTGTATTATCTGTTCATCTGTTGAGTTAGATTTGTAGTAGCACAGAAATTAGCATGGCTGGTGTGTTCAGGTGCAAATTAGTCTCAAACCCAGCATGAAAAATAATCATGATATATATCATGAATCATGAGGATCGTGGAACAGCCTAAAAAACTGTGATATGATATTTGGGCCAGATCATGTCCCTAGGGGCGTAATGGTTTCGATGCATTATCGAAAAGCACTACAATGACTGTCAGTAGTCTCCTGAAATTTCATTTGTATCATCTATAGTGCCCCAAGTCCCTTCCTTGGCCTGGGCCTCTCTATTTTACATCCATCATCTCTGCATTTTTCATCATATATTTCATCGCTTTCGTGGACAAATGAAGGTTTGAAGAGCTATTTTTCTACACTACCTTTAACCTTTTGCTTCAAATGTGACAGATTTTGTTGTGACATGCTCTATAAACTTATTGGAGCTGGTTATCAAGAACCCCGTTTACACATGGTATTTTCATGCACCTCATATCTGGATTGACACTTGATAGTTGAATGATAGTTGAATTGAATTTTACACAATCTCTGTAAATTTCTTTAAACTAAGAGGAAGGCGCCAACTTCGGGAGTTCATGTTTAGAAGAAGGAGGCTGTTAATAATGATTAACACGGCAGTGATGCTGACTGCAGTTGGAACAAGGGCTACTGTGGAGCACAGATCTATTTCATCAAGCTTGTGGGACTGTGCTGGCCTAGCAGTGAAGGTACAAGGTACAATCCCCACGTCTGCCAAGCTGCCACTGTTGGTCCCTTCAGCAAGGGCCTTAACCCGCAACTGCTTGTATTGTAAGACTGTATAAGGTAAGTCACTCTGGGTAAGAGCGTCTGCTAGATTTTGGGACTGTGGTGGCCTAGTGGTTAAGGTACTGGATTTCAGACCAAAAGATCCAGGGTTCAAATCCCACCTCTGCCAACCTGCCACTGTTGGGTCTTTGAGGAAGCCCTTAACCTGCAATTGCTTGGACTGTAAGACTGTATCAGCTTCTCTGGATAAGGATGTATGGTAAATGGTAACAAGCTGATTCTCTTCATGTAAGCTATGATAAGCAATATATTAAGAATAGAGATACACCAATCCCAGTTCTATTCTTCCAAGTCCGATTTCAGATACCTGGACTCTGGGTGTCAACCGATCCAGAGTACCGATCCAAGTGGGATTCCCAAAGCATTTGTACTGCTAAGTACTTCATAACCTTGTACTTAAGAGCATTCTTAAATTTACAAGTGTTTATAAGATGATGGGCTCCCACTGGTTTGCTCTATCATGAATAAATTGATCTGTGAGAGATGGATTTGACTAGTAAGTATCAACAGGGTCATAATTCATGTTTTAAAAGACCAAGTGTAAACGGGGTCATTGAAACCGTGGCAGATTTCACACTTGCTGATTTACTTTCCTTAAATAAAGATATCTGCCTGTAATGTGACCATTCATAATTGTGAAATTGTTAATAAAACTGAAAGTCTGTTTGATGTTGATCATGGTTTGGAATTATGCACTTCAAGAGAAGAACAACCACAGCTAAGAGCCGACCTCGAATGTGCACTGGGCACGTCTGGGCCATATCCGATTTTTAATAAGGTCAGTATCTGTGCCTGTGTAATGACTGTTTGTGATCTCACCTCCAAACCGCCGGCTGGTTTCTTCTTGAGCTCCTCACACTTCCTGAACTTGCAGATCTGATGGCCGGTCTTGCGGTTACGGCAGCTGCTGCATTGTTCGCAGTTGATCCTGCGCCGGCAGGGCGGGCACAGTCCGCAGCGCTTGCGCTTCTTCTTGGAGTTGGCACTGGCGGCCGCCGCCATTTCACTTTGCGCCTGCTGCTGCTCTGTGGCACCCGTCACCTGAGACAGCGATCCGTCGGCCAGGAAAACTCCGGCCGGTGTCATGATGAAGAGGCCCGGGTGGAACGGGAAAGCGCCCCCGACTCCAGTGCCATTGGTCAACAACGGAAAATCGGTCACGCTCCCTAGCGAATCAGAGGCCGAGACTGCCTCCATATCCCCGCCCACACCTAAGCCAGAGGAGTCGGAGACAGGAAGTAGCATGCTGGCCCGTCGTAAGAGCTCGGCTGCCTGAGCCAAATGCAGCCCGCTTGGAGAGTCCAGAAGGCTAGAAACCAATGCGCCTCGATCCAGTTTGGTAAGGCCCATCTGGGCTCTGTGCTGAGTGTCTGCAGAGTGAGACTTAATCCCCGTCGGTACTAAGGAGCTCTGAGCGAGTCTGTTAGCGTTAGCGTTCGCAACTGCGGCGGCGGCAGAGCACGTGGCAATGTACTGGGAGAGAGCCCGGGAGTGTTTGAGGCTCTTGCTCAGCGGCGTGCTGATGATCCCGCTCCGGTTCCTCCGCTCCACCACAGGCGATGAGTCTTCATCAGCACAGTAGCTGTCCCGAGCATCCTCATCCTCTCTGGCTTGGCTTCCCTCCATCAACCCCCCACTGGCAGACATGGCCCACAGCACGAGGGGGAGGGAAAGAGGAGGAGGAGGGATGGAGGAAGAGTGCTGGGCAAAGAGAGAGGGCAGCAGTGTTCTCGCTGATTGGTACACAAGGAAGAGCGCCGCCAGCAGAGGTGCAGAACTGGCCTCGATGAGCTCGTCTACAGCTGAAAGTAGGCAGTCTTCAGAAGCATTTTATAAGGCTGTCCAAGTTAGAAACCTGCAAAAGAGATGACAGAAGTAAGACAAAAGCTGGGTTTCCGTTTAAACCTTTTACAACCTTTTATGGCAAAAAAATATGGGAATCGGAATATCAAGGCAACGCATTTAACCCCTGCTTATCCTGATCAGGGTCACAGGAGAGGATCTAGAGCCTAACCCAGAATTCACAAGGCACAGGCACACCACACACAGGACTCAAACCTGGACCCTCAGGAACCCCTGTTTCCACGAGCTGACCACTGAGCCACAATATCAGCGCATAACTACTATTAGCAATATGCACCACATAACGTTCAGACAACATACGGTTGCATATACGTCCGTGCTCCGATATGGTTATAATTCTTATTATTAAGGTTACTTAACCCATATACTACCCTGCCAGATAAATTAGCTGTTACAGCACTTGTAATGACATACATAACAGCACAGCCTGTAGAGCACAGATTCTTATCAAACACACGTGGTGTCAGCGTGAGCAGACTGAATGCTGAGCAACGTTTGGCTGGTGCTGCCCTCCTTATGAGCACCAAGACGATGAGCTACAGGTGAATTACGTGCGCTGGATCTGCGCTCCACAGTGCGTGGATCAAGGGACAGCTGCGGATTAGTTTCTATTTGAGAATTAGTTTCTATTTGTGGCAGTAAGCTGATGCACTGCAGGGGTGGTGGGGGGTGGAAGAGAAACAAGAAGTGCGTCTCTGCATTAAAGCACAGAGCACAAAGTTCAGTGCAAAGCCCCATGGTCACAGGTTCTGCATGTTTCTCAGTTCCCAGCTCTCTCCTGAAATACCTGCTTATGTCGTGAATACAACAGGAAACACGCTGCGCTGGCACATAAATGACAGTTGATCGTTCCATAAATGAGACTGAGACAGAGAGATGGATACAGTAAATTAAGGTTTTACCCATCTTAAGTAGTAAAGACGATAGAAAATCAGTGTGTGGTCAATGCTGATGTTAAATTATCCATGTATCTAATTTAGTCAATACCAGTACACAACAGTATATCATATAACATACAGACAAAGCCCAGAACGCATAATGTGCAACTTCACAGAACGTATATCTGTATGTGAAATGGAGCAAAAGATACCATAACATTAACACTACATTTATAACACTGATCCAGAGCAAACTGCAGTTCAGCTGAACAGCTTTAGAACCCAACAGTGGCAGATTGGCTGAGCCAGGATTTGCAGTGTGGAGCCCTAACCACTGTGCCACCACTGTCCTTAACTACAGAGAACAGCCCTTAGCATGGCTATTGTTGATCTTCTGTACGTAATGTAAAGAGTGCTGAGATTTGACCCCATATTCATTCTGGATAGGCAATAAGGGTGTGGGAAAAGTAGATTCTTAGATGCACTGTGATGGACGATTCTGCATCAATTCCCAAAAGTTAAAAAATTGATTATTTAAATGTTAATTGATAACGTAATGTTGTCGAATGAACGCAAAAGGCGAACTCAGAAATTAGGAAGTGCAGCATCGCCAAACGGTCCGTGGCATGACAGAGATGCAACAGAGCCAAAAAACCAACGTCAAATTTTCCACCCAACTCGGAAAGAGCAAAGCGAATTACAAAGTCTATCACAAGCGTTAGTCCCAAGGACTTGCGTCCCTGAGAACCAGGGCTTCTGCGGTATGTTGCGCAATTTGGAGCAGAGATAACCCATCTCTAAGATATTTCTAGAAGACTCTGAAAAAACTCTGACATAGAGTTTTTAGTCACAGACTATGATTTTGCAAAGGTTGAAGATCTTGCATGGTCACTACTTGCAAGACTGTAACTAGATTCATTTTGAGATTATTTCAAATATTTAGACAAAAATCCACCTAAGAATCATCAGTCAGTAGCCTAAGTAAAAAAAAAATAGTCAGCATAGTCATCCAGCTAGGCTGTAAAATGAACAAAGTGGCTTCTTAAGTACTGTAATGGTATCTTAAGATCAAAACGGCACATTTCTTTATTTTATGTACAGTATTACATTTCTATGTTATTTCAGTGCTTGAATTTTACACATCGTTTATAATTTCCCTTACACTGACTGCGACAAATATATTAAAGAGCAAACAAGTCCAAATACGTTTAGAAATAAATGTAGTATAGTAAAATGTAGTGTTTGCATTATTTGGTCAGATACCTGTAGGTCTAGGGTTAAAAAAAACCTAATCTGTGCCATCCAGATACACGTCATTTCCCGTTTGGTGCTTTAGAAAGATGATTACTTGTTTTTCGACAGTGTTTGCATCACTATTCGCATGAGCCAAGACTTAAGACTTGTGATAATATTAAACATAGTTGATTTAATCGGAATGTGAAGTTGAGAAAGAAACTGACTTAAGACAGCTATCCTGGCCACGTTACACCAAATGATCAAGATGACATCTCCAGCAAGCCTCTCCTGAGTTTATTCCGACGTTGAAAAGTCATTTGGTATAAGGCCGTCATTACTGACACAGCGATCCCCACAATCTACAACGGAACCAACACCATCCAAAAAGTAATGGAATCGCTGTAAGAAAAATGAAATCCTGCATAGGGACTGTGGGACTGTGGTAGCCTAGCAGATAAGGTACTGGACTCTGGACCAGAAGGTCCAGGGTTCAAACCTCACCTTTGCCAAGCTGCCACTGTTGGGTCCTTGAGCAAGACCCTTAACCCACAATTGCTTGGATTGTAAGACTGTATCAACTGTAAATTCGCTCTGGATAAGGGCGTCTGCTAAATGCTGTAAATGTAAATGCATAGAAAAAAAGATGCATTAAGATACATCAATAATCAATTAATAATCACAGCCCTCTGATCGTATCGTACATTATGCTTATTGTTATTTGCATTTACGTTTCTTTGTCAGATGTTTTCGGGCAACAAGGGAAATACTTACTTTATCATTAACCCACACTTTTTTGTCAGCAGCAAAAAACAGCAAAAAATGTGATTTTAACTTAATGATCGCCTCAACACGACAATTCTGGTATCCCTAGTAATATCATACGGGTCTCACCTTAGACCCTTCATCTGTCCTAGTGACCAGTGTTCAGAATCGTTTAACCACATAACCTTTGCACGTATCTGTCATGACATTTCATTTAATATCTTGGAACAGCTTGGTTATTGCTTTTCCTCACTGACAGAACAGCACCAACTGCACTTCAAACCTATTATGCCTTTATAGAAACATGGAGAAAATAAATGTTTCTGATATTTACTTGTCATTCTTTAATCACAAAAGCATAAAAGTGCATTGCCTCTGACATGAAACGCATTAGTCCTTATTTCTTAGATAACCATTTGCAGTAATCCTTGTAGTTCCTCTACAGTTCCTGGTTTCATAATGACTCTTTGTTTTTCAAGTCTAAAGCTTTATATATAACAACAAAATACCAAAACAATCGTAAAGCTATAAATAATGCCTATGAAGCTAACAGAATTAAACTTAAAAGCAGGTTACAATAACTGTCCGACAGTTTTCTGAAAGCAAATATGCTGCATAAACTGTATACAATTACCATAAATCCAGTCTTCTGCTGCCTCACGCTCAGCCAGATCAAGTGCCTACTTTGCCTTAAATATGTTTTATGATGCCCACAGTTTTACACAAAGTTCAGTGTGTATTAATGCATTCCCTAGATGGTTTAAAGACCTGAAAGTAACTAATAAATAATAGAATCAGTGTAATATAATACAGAAATCAAATTAATTAGAAAATTAAACTATACACACAACTTGACACAAATTAAAATTTCCTTTAGTATAGACCTGAAGTTCTGAGTTCCTGAACAAAGGTTTCTGTGGTAGAAACCCAATTACTAATGTCTCATAGCCCATTCAAGCAGCAGGACAATCGCTTCCAAGGGATCAATTAATAGTCCAGTACTGCTCAACTTAAATGGCTTACCAGTTTTTCTGGCTGTAACTGAAATTCTGAAACTGAAGTCCTCAGCCGTTGAGAAGATTCATAAGTAGATAATGTATTTTGTTTTGTTTAAACAGAGATTGTTTAAAAGCCTACTTAGAAAGATGGAAGAGGTCTGTAATTTTCATCATAGGTACACTTCAACTATGAGAGACAAAATTAAAAAAAATCCAGGAAATCACATTGTAGGATTTTTAAAGAATTAAAAATAAATATTTGGTCACGCACAAAGAAGCAGGATTTTTGAAGTTTCACAGACCTGTAACGTCTTCTTTAGGAAGCTCTTCTGTCCTCCACTTGTTACCAGTATTAATGGCACCTGTTTGACCTCGCTATCTGTATAAAAGACACCTGTCCACAGCCTCAAACAGTCAGACTCCAAACTCAACCATAGACAAGACCAAAGAGCTGTTGAAGGACACCAGGAAGAAAATTGTAGACCTGCACCAGGCTGGGAAGAGTGAATCTACAATAGGTAAGCAGGTTGGTGTGAATAAATCAACTGTGGGAGCAATTGTAAAAAAAATGGAACCCATACAAGACCATTGATAATCTCCCTCGATCTGGGGCTCCACGCAAGATCTCATCCCATGGGGTCAAAATGATCATGAGAACGATGAGCAAAAATTCCAGTACTACATGGAGGGACCTGATGAATGACCTGCAGAGAGCTGGGACCAAAGTAACAAAGGCTACCATCAGTAACACACTACACCGAGAGGTACTCAGATCCTGCAGTGCCAGCCGTGTCCCCCTGCTTAAGCCAGTACATGTCCAGGCCTGTCTGAAGTTTAACAGAGAGCATATGGATGATCCAGAAGAGGATTGGGAGAATATCATGTGGTCAGATGAAACCAAAATAGAACATTTTGGTAAAAACTCAACTCGTTGTGTTTGGAGGAAGAAGAATTCTGAGTTGCCATCCCAAGAACCCATACCTACTGTGAAGCATGGGGGTGGAAACACTCATGCTTTGTGGGCTGTTTTTTCTAAAAAGGGGACAGGACGACTGATCCGTGTTTAAGGGAAGAATGAAATGGGGCCATGTATCGTGAGAGATTTTAAGCCAAAACCTCCTTCCATCAGTGAGAGCATTGAAGATGGAACGTGGCTGGGTCTTCCAGCATGACAATGATCCCCAAAACACACCGCTCAGGCAACAAAGGAGTGGCTCCATAAAAAGCATTTCAAGGTCCTGGAGTGGCCTAGCCAGTCTCCAGGGACCTCAGTCCCATAGAAAATTTGTGGGAGGGAGTTGAAAGTCTGTGTTGCCCCAAAACATCACTGGCTCTAGAGGAGATCTGCATGGGAGGAATGGGCCAAAAAATACCAGCTACAGTGTGTGCCACCCCTGGTGAAGGACTTACAGGAAACGTTTTGACCTCTGTCATTGCCAACAAAGGTTATGTTACAAAGTATTGAGTTGAACCAATTTATTGATCAAATACTTATTTTCCACCATCATTTACATTACATTTCTTTAAAAATCCTACAATGTGATTTCCTGGTTTTTGTTTCTCATTTTGTCTCTCATAGCTGAAGTGTACCTATGATGAAAATTACAGACCTCTCTCGTCTTTCTAAGTAGGAGAACTTGCACAATCAGTGGCTGACTAAATACTTTTTTGCCCCACTGTATGTGTAAATAAAATCTTTTGCTATGCCTTTCCAATTTAATTAGAATTTTTGGGACACCATGTATTATAGGTATAGCTGTCAGATGATTCAAATATTTACTTGCGTTAATCACACAATTTTCACAGCATTCATCGCAATTAATCCCATTTATTAGGGTCTTAGTCGACCCTAAATAATTTCTTTGTTCGATTAAAATAGCACCGCAAAGCCATGCACAATATAAACTTCAGCAGATGTTTAAAATTACTTTTGAATAATTCACTAACATTGCCGAGCCATTGTGATTACCAGAATGAAACCCTTTACAGAAGTGTATCATTTTGTCACTTACATTCATTAGAAAGTATGTTAGTGTGTTTATGGGTGTTTATTAAGCATAAGGAAGTGTCCAAAATCCATTACCTTCCTTCCCAATTCTGCTCCCTATAGGTTAATAGTAACATGTAGGGAATGAGTGAATAGTTTCTTGGATACAGTCCATAACTACAGGTGAGTCAAAGGGTCAAGCTGCAAAAATGCATTTAACGTGTTTTTAAAATATTATCGCATCATCACACAGCAATGACAACACTAACAAATTTACATAAATTACATGTAGTTATTGTTGTTTGAAAAAAAAAGATTTTTTTCTGTATTATGTCAACAATTTAAAATGCCATATATTTATGATATTAGGCAACACCTCTGCGTTCTTGATTCTTACATGCTTTCTTCTTTCTGTAATTCTTTACCCACTGCACTGACTTGCTCGCAAATGTAAGGCTATATTTTATTGAATTTTCTAAGAAGTATCGCCTCTTTTATTATTTTATTTTATTACACTTTATTTGAGTGTGTTGTGATTTACACAGTTATTCTTTTGAACATTATGACCTGCTCTAAATACACTCTCAAACTGTTAAGACTTTTTTTAAGACTGTAAGAGATTCACTCCACGTTTATTTACCATATGGTCAAAAGTATATGGTCAAGTATAATATACACTCACTGCTAACAGGTTCTTGACATAAGCATACAGGTATGGGATCTCCATAGTTAAACAGTAGCAGCAGAATAAGTTGTACTGAAAACCTCAGTGACTCTCAATATGACATTTTCCAAGGTTTCCATAAATAAATAGTTTGCCAACTTTAAAGAACGTGCCCTTCTTGCACACAGCACTGATCTCTATCAGATACCTTTGAGATGAATTGGCCAACAGTGAGCCAACAGACCTCACAGTCATGTTCCAAAATCTACTGAAAAGCATCGTCAGGACATCAATTCTGACATTACCGTGTGCAACTACAGGAACAACGTTTCTTTTCCAGTACATCAGATCAGGTCATCAGATCTCTAAATACATTTCGTACACAAATGTTCAGTGGTGCTTGACAGTTTGTGAGTTTTCTACATTTATACATGCATTTGACTTGATACATCATCAGATTTTCACACAAGTCCTAAAAGTAGATTAAAAGAACCCAATTAAAGAAATGAGACCAAAATAATATACTTGTTCATTTGTTTTTGATCCAATATTGCATACCTGTGAGTGGCAAACTGTGCGAACCTCTAGGATTAGCAGTTAATTTAAATTTGAAATTAGAGTCAGATGTTTTCATTCAATAGGAACAATCAGTTGTGAGTGGGTGTCCTGATGGACTTAAAGAACAGTAATCTATCAAAGCCTGATCTTCACAAAACACAACTGTGGAAGTGTGTCACAACATGAAAAAAGGTGCTTTCTAAGGACCTTACCAAAAGAGTTGTTGATGCTCATCAGGCTGGAAAAGGTTACAAAACCATCTCTAAAGAGTTTGGGCTCCACCAATCCACAGTCAGACAGATTGTGTACAAATGGAGGAAATTCAAGACCATTGTTACCCTCCCCAGCATGTAGTCTGAAAGGTCACAAAGAAACTCGGGGTAATTTCTAAGCAACTGAAGGCCTCTCTCACATTGGCTAATGTTAATGTTCATGAGTCCACCATCAGAAGAACACTGAACAACAATGGTGTGCATGGCAGGGCTGCAAGGAGAAGCCACTGCTCTCCAAAAAGAACATTGCTGCTTTGACTGTAGTTTACTAAAGATCACGTGGACAAGCCAGAAGGCTACTGGAAGAATGTTTTGTGGATGGATGAGACCAAAATAGAAACTTTTTGGTTTAAATTGAAGGTTTAAGCCTGAATAAAGGAAGAAGCTGCATTCCAGCAGAACCTTATCCCATCTGTCAAACGGTGGTGGTAGTGTCATGGTTTGGGCCTGTTTTGCTGCATCTGGGCCAGCATGGCACCCCATCATTTATGGAACAATGAATTTTGGAATATACCAGCAAATACTAGGAAAATATCAGGACATCTGTCCATGAACTGAATCTCAAGAGAACGTGGGTCATGCAGCAAGACAACGACCCAAAGCACACAAGTTGTTCTACCAAGTTGATGGGCAGGACTCATCAACTATTACCAGAAATGTTTAGCTGCAGTTTTTGCTGAATAAAGGGAATTACACCAGATACTGAAAACAAATGTTAATATACTTTATACACTATCATTTATGTAATATTGGATCATTTTCTTCCATAAATAATTTTCCAAGTATAATATTTTTGTCTCATACTGTTTAACTGGTTTCTCTTTACCTACTTTTAGGACTTGTGAAAATCTGATGGTGTTTTAGGTCATATTTATGCAGAAATATTGAAAATTCTAAGGTGTGACAAAGAGTCAAAAATGACTGTATCTGACCATTTAAATCAGAAGAGGAGCTACACAATGGGTAAAGCAACAAAGGAATGTTCATTATTTCCATTTTCGAACTGCATACATTACACACATCCCTATGAGCAAGCCTGTTCCAAAAAAAACTTCAAGCAGGAGTCCCTCAAGGCTGGAGCTCATTCATAACTATGCAATGGCTACAGTGTGGTACAAAAAAAAAAAAAAAAAAAATTGTGTCAGGAATATCAAGCCTGGTCATTCTCTCAGAGGTGGACAGAGCGCAAGAAGAGTGGATGTTTGGAGACTTTGGATGCTTGATATGCCATTTTGTACTCGGACAGTATTTTGATGATTTCCAGATCTCATATCTTAACTGGATTACTAAAAATGGTTCATTCAATTAGAGCAGAGCAAATATCATATGTATGTGTATTAGTCCCTGCAAAGCTTAAGTTAACATCTCATTCGCTACTATGGGGCCATATTACTAAACATGTTGAGTTCCTATATTATCTGTTTGGTAAAAGCGGTGATTAAAGCTAGGATCTGATCTAAGACAATAACTATTCAAGAATACAACTGCTAACGTCATTACCTTATCTTAAACCACATGGGAAAGAGAATTACCCCACGTGTCATGTGACACTACCAACCTAGACCCCACCCAAGGAGCACTGAGATTCACAAGCCTCTGACATTTAAGACACTCAAGGCATCACTCTTTGAAATCCGTTAACACGTACGAATCGGCACTCCATGAACAACAGACCTCATCTCACCAGAGGTGGGATACGGACCAAGGTGGACGATAACAAACAAGTGCTTTACCACCCCTGGCTAGGTGAGGTCGGTTCTGGCCTAAGCTCTATATTAAAACTCTCTAAGTCATTATGGACAAGTAAATGTGATCTGGGGTCAAATGTGATGGCTACACGTAGCACAATCACAACCTAGTCAAATACGCTAAAAAGCTATAAAATGTTCAGATAAATTTAGCAGTTTAAGTCTGTATAAACATATCTTAGATTGTTCCTTACATTCTGGCCAGGGTCACTGGGGATCCAGAACCTATCCCATTGCTAGGACTGGAATCAAGGGTGCAGTGGTGGACTGGCACTGAACCACCCAAGCAACTGACCTTAGAATTGAAAATGTTAAATGTACATATTTATAATATTTACCCCTGGGAACCGATACATTAACTATCTGTCTGTTGTAAGATGTATCATTTGTCTAACTGAAAAGAACTTAATACAGCCTCTACAGGGAGCCAACTTAAATATGACATATGTTCTGCATATTTCAATGACACTTCAACAAGCCAATTAAACTATGAAGTCTACAAAATACTAGGGGATAATTAATAAAATAAACAGGGCACTCAAATGTTAGCTCTTAAAGCATAAGTACAATATTGTGCAAAGGTTTTAGGCCACCGTTAGATTAGATCCACAATTGTTTTACCAATGGTGGAACGACCACATATAATTACTAGAATACAACCAGAAAATACAGGAAAATTGTTTGCAGTATTACAAAACTGATAAAAAAATCAAATAAATAAGTTCCATAGGTTACAGTGGCAAGTATTTACTGTACACTTCAGAAATAGCTTCATCTACCTGCAAATCTTCCAAAAAAACTATTTATGATCAAGCTTCATCGGACTGTCAACAAATTCCCTGTATTTTCTGGATTTATTCTAACAAACAGACTGAGAAATAATTATATATTGTTGTTACAGCATTGCTAAAACAATTGTATATCTAATCTAATGGTGGCCTAAGACTTTTGCACATTACTGTACATACATCTATAAAGTTGTAAGTTCTAAGATTTGAGTGCTCTTCCAAATTATGAACTAGTGTTTTTTTAAAGACTTCAGAATTGAAACAGCTTGTTGAAGTTTAGATGATATGCAGCCATATGTCATGTTAAAGGTGGGTTCTGCAGAGACTGTATTCAGTTCTTTTCATTCAGAAAATGCCCATTAATGCTTCATAAGCACACAATAATTAAGGAATTCATGAATGCTGTACTGAAAACATGACTAAACGTTTGGATAAATGAATTATCACAAGTGCAGAAAGACTAAATGAACTCTCAATATGACCAGTGCTGCCTTGTTGACTCGCTTATCCAGCTTGTCCTGATTCTTGCATCGTGACCTTACATAACCCTGAGTGGAACTATTCAGCTGCACAGTTACCAGTTATTAGCCCTTTACCTAGTTAGAATCCGTGAGTGTAGATCAGCTAAATGATTAAATATTCTTTAATGTATTAACTAATAGTCATTACTATTGGTATATAGCATATGCCATACAGAATGATGTTTTTTATTCTGTGGCTGCACAATGTGGACTAAATATGGTATTGTGATTATACTGTCACATCCTGTGATTGGTATACCCTTGACATGAGGGCTTTGCTAAGTTATTTTGATAACTGAGCCTATGAATAAGTCACATCATTTCCTAAATTCAACAATCAATATCGAGATGGTGATGAATAGATTATATCGGAAGCACTGGAATTAAAAATGAGACGAATCTGGTAAGTGAGATTTGGTTTGAAGTTCTTACAACATCCTAAGCATGATGGGAATTTGATGTCGCAGGCAGGTAGAAGCTAATCTCCTGGGGTAAAGTCGAGAGAGCGAGAGAGAGAGAGAGAGAAAGAGAGAGAGAAAGAGAGAGAGAGAGAGAGAGGGATCAAGCCGTCACGGTACTCGCTAAGGCGCAGGAGTGTGGGTGCGCCTGCGCTACTCACGAATGCACACGCCATGGTGAATTAAAGGAACAGCCTAGCATTTTTCAGACCTAACCTTTATCTGATAACCTCACCTTTATCTAGCACATCTGCAGAACAAACAGTAATATCGACCTGTTCGTCTGTTCTGAGAAAAGAACGGAAAACCTGTTTACTCAAAACTCACTTATAATGGAAGTCTATGGGCTGTTGCTGAAGGAGTCTACACCTGCCTCAACAACGTTCTGTAATTGTCTCAGTGTACAGAAAATCAGCAAAATAATAGTCCACAGGCGCTCAGTAAGTGTGGCGCTTACATTCGGTAGCCCACCACTGCTGAGACGCCAGCACGCCCGGCTGGCCCCTGCACAGACACAACTGGCCATGCCTGAGTGAGGGATGGTTGGACTAGGGTACATCGGTGCAACATCACTGCAACAGCAGCCCATGTGGGCCCATGGAGGTGCCACCAAAGACGGAGGATGGATGCGGCAAGCGTCGCACGCTCCTCCGTGCATGTGTTCTCTCGCCTGACAATTCCTCTGCTAGTGAAGAGAAGCTGTCAAGGCTACAGGATGTACAGAGGCACTCACTGGCCTACAAGTCAAGTCAGATTTTAGATAGAATTTTAGATATCTTCTAATGTCTACAGCCAATCCCAAATTGAGCAAGCCTAGGGTGACAGTGGCAAGGAAAAACTCCATTAACATTACAAAGAAGAAACCAAGAGAGGACCAAGAGTCAAAAAGGGACCCATCCTCCATGAAAAATGTAAGAATGAAACTAATTTATCTAGTTAAATAAGTCTGTAGCAATAGTTCAAATAATAACGTAAGAAATATGCATATCGCCATTATTTAGTCCGATACACACAGTCAGAGGATCTTGAGTCCTGGGCAGGAAAGCCCTTGGCAGCACCCGTCTAGATGGGAACTGGGCATAACCCAGTAAAATCACACATGAAGTAAAGGATAGATATATAGGTATTTATAGATAAGATGTATATATACACACACATCAGTATGTATGTATAGGTATGCTTAATATAACACTCTATACCTTTGTATATATACTGATGTTATATATTTTTTATTTTTATTATGTTTATACATGTATGTGGGAAAATTCTTTTTATTCTTTACACTTTTTTACATTACTCCTGTCCCTTTACTGCTGTAAGCTGTAAGGTTCCCCATCGTGGGACAAATATAGGATCATATTATCTTAAGATGCAGAGATGAATCTGCTAAATGTAGATGTCTCACATATTTTTAAGGTCATCTGCAGAATCAGTATTCTCTGGGTTGCAATCTGGGATGCAAACCCAGGCCACCATGGTCATGAAGTAGCTTATTATTGTTGTGCCACCGAGGAGGCATGTGTAATTTTGTTTCTTTCCAATATGTTTTAAGATGTATGTATTAAAACAACTTTAAAAACTTAACCAAACATTTCATATGATATATAGTCACAAGACATACTGAGTAAAGTATCATATTTTGCTATTTGCGATTGGTGACAGACCAATAACCAACTTGGTTAGCCTACCTTTGCATTCACAATACTTGGTAGACCCCTTATTCAGAATGACTTACAACTGATGTAATCTTGTAGTTACAATCCAAGCATTGGAGGGTTAAGGGCCTTGACCAAGTACCCAACAGCGGCAGCGTGTCAGCTTGGCAGCACTGGGACGTTCATGTCAATGGTCCAGCACGTTAGTAGTGCAATCAAATTTGCAGAAAAACAGTGGGCACCGGAAGACAGAGCGCCAAGCATTGAGTAACATCTCAAGATATTTTTGGACAACAGGTATTTAAGGACTGCGTTACGTTCTGTGCAACAGATCAGTGAGAAAAATGGTCGTTGACCAGATTTTCACATTAAACCTGCATAGAAATGTGAGACACCACTGAAAACACGAGTGGAACGCTACCATATACACAGCACCTGAAGCCTAAACTGTTCTACATAGCACTCCCTCCAGGAAATACACAACACTGTGGTTCTTGAGTTACAAGCACACATTAACAACCACACACACTGTAGAACCAAAATATAAATCCACAAGATGGAATACAAACATAAATATACATACCTCGCTGGCTGCACACAACCAAGAAGGAATGAGTCCACTTGAAGAAACACTAATTTCCAGAACATGCAATGCAACACCACCTTTTAAACATGTTAAACCTTTAAGTAGGTAAATCCAGCACGGTGCTAGTAGTAGGATGACACAGCGATCAAATGACCGGCGTTCAGCCCTTCTAGGTAGATGTAGATCAAGCCGTCACGGCACTTGTAGCATTTAGCAGAGTACAAACTTATCTATTTCACAGCTCTGTTTGTGTCTATGTTCTAAAGGTGTCTGTGCGGAAACACAGACCACAACACCGTTCCTATTCCTGCAAGTAGGTAATGCAAAGTAAATTAATATTTATGAAAATTAATTCAATTAAAAGTATGTAAACAAAACATCCAAGTTTGACATAAATAATATTTATGGCAGTAACAATACACATGCTAAAACTTTTTTAATTTGACCAACTGTTTACAGCTGCAGCATCCAGAGTTAAAAGGTAGATTTTTTGTTTTCTTTTATAATTTCTTATCATTGTTAAGACCTCAAGCAAACGAACGTTGATCGGATGGGCGTTAAACAGTGCATACCTGTATTGCAAAATCATGCTGGGATAACATGGATCATTCGAGCTTGCACAAACCAGTAGAGGCCATGCCAGCTCAAGTCCATGCTGTCAAAACATACCACGCCAGGCAAGCTTGGTTCAGGTACATTCATCATTTTTGATGCTCTCTCGCCAACTCGTCTGGCTGCACGCTGGTCCATCTCTCTGCATGCAGGTTCATCTCTCTGTGTGTTGGTTTGTTTTTCTGCGTTTTGGTTCAACTGGTTGCATGTTGGCTCGTCTCTGCACACTGATCATCCTGACACATGGTAGTGTTTAATATAACTTTCTGCACCAGAGCCTGCTGTGCTATGTCTGACCTCACAACTCTATTTCAGCTAATATAAATGGCAAAGTAATAGATGGGTTAAGTAGGTCAATAACCTTAATAACAAGGATAACCTTATTGGATCACGAACATATATGCGATTGAATGTTGTCCAAACTGACATAATCATGTAATGTATTTGTTTGTTCCCTGCAATTGTTTAAAAAAAAAACAACAACAAAGCAAACATGCAATTAGACCAGGGGCACCAAAACTGCCTAAGAATGTATTGGCTAAGCACCAAGATTTGTGACAAGGCTATCAACCAACCAGACCACTCAGGAAATAGCTTACGTAATTTCAGATTACAGATACACGTAGTATCAGTAATAGATAAATACTTAATACTTAACTAAGAGCCATTTGATCAATACACAGACTCGGGCTAAAGTATGGGCAGCCATACTCATTAGAATTTGCAGAAATATGTTATATTTAAGGTTGTGTTCAATTCAATTCACTTAGAAAATTAACCAAAGTGGATGCTCAAAGTGGCACAGTAACCTAATATGCTCGCCCACAACCACGGCCATCTGGGTTCAAGACCTTCCGGCCTGCATTGCCAATGTTCTGTGAATTCTGGAGATACCCCCACCCCCGTGACTCTGACCAGGATAAGCAGGATTAAAATGGGTAAACAATAGTATCGTTTGGGGGTGCCCAAACCTTTGCTTTAGACTACATACAGCATGTCACATGATTTTGTTGTGATTTTTTTTTACTTTTCACATTTTATCCTAGCTTTATTTTTATTCAGGTTTACTCCAGGGTTATTCCTAGAGAACAGTCCATCTCAGGGCTGGGTAGGGGACGCTGTAGCAACACCGAAAATAATCCCTGACTGGCCTTCTTTCTACAGACAGTTTGCACGTGACACCCGACCTGGCTAGAACAGGGCCTGGCAGGTTTAGCGTGTAAGACTGCTTCACAATCTTGAGCACTGCTTGGTGTGAAATAATTTTTTAGAAGTAGATATGTACAGAGATTGTTCCACAAAGACGTCATTTGTAAAAGGGACCGCAATGCTCTGTGGTTAAGGTATTGGACTGTGGAGCAGAAGATCCAGGATTCAGATCCCACCTCTGCCAAGCTGCCACTGTTGGGTCTTTTAACGAGACCCTTATCTCATGATTGCTTGGATTGTCAAGTGAAGTCAGGTTTATTTATATAGCACTTTTTACAATGGAGCATTGTCTCAAAGCAACTTTACAAGTTTAGATTATCTCCTAATATCTACGTCCAAACCCAAATTGAGCAAGCCTAGGGCGACAGTGGCAAGGAAAAACTCCCTGAGTGTTATGAGGAAGAAACCTTGGGAGGACCAAGACTCAAAAAGGGACCCAACCTCCTTGGGTGATACATCTAAGAATGACACTAAAGTCATAGAGTCATACTTCAAATAAAATGTGAAATATGCACATCGGCATCGGATTGTAAGAGTACATCCATTGTAATTTGCTTTGAATAAACGTAGAGGAATTACAAATCTGACATGTGGTAAACTGCTGTCTCTAAAGTGTCTCAGTATCAGTGAGTGAGGATGTTTGTTTGCGTGTACGATGGGTTGGCCCAATGTCTAGGGCTGGCTCCTGCCTTGCACCATGTGCTGCTGGTTAGGCGCAGAGCTATGCAAAGTTTTGCACGAGCCTATAAATGGAGTAAACACAGTCTAGAGATAAGTATACACCTGCTTTTGGTTTCAAATCAAATGACTTCCATTTGTTTACTTAGCCCTGTCACTTGTCAGTGCTAAAATAAACACAGTGACCGAACCCATGATTTATTTATGACCCCTTTAGGTGTCGGTGGCATTAAAAACGACGACGAACCCGCTGCTGCATGTGAATGCCGTCGTTATTTCTCGGAATAAAGCAGGTAGGCAGGTATGCGGCAGGTACGTGGCGATAGCAGCAGGTAGTCGGTGGCAGGACAAAGGGCTCGTTGAGTGGCGCATTTCCATTCTGATCCACCCCCGAGCGATTGACGAAGCCGCCTGATAAGTTTGAGCGAACTGTTTATGAGGCTTGATAAAGCCCGGGGAGATTGAAGAGAGAGACGCGCCGAGGCTGTAAGCACGGAGACTAAGCGTGATCTCATAGCTATGCAATTGCGAAAAAGAAATAAATAAAAATAGCGCCGCGTCCGGTCGGGGATTGCGGGAGGAGGAGGAGGAGGAGGTGGTGGTGGTGGTGGTGGAGGGGGGGTCAGGCTGAACTCCCGTACGCGTTAAACGAGAGAGGGACAATAGAGCGGCGGTCATGACGGGAACAATGAGGTCCAACCCGCACCCTGTCACCAAGCAGCTCACCAAATATCATCTCGTTACACAATACAACAACCGCACGTGCTTATCCGGCGATAATTAAACAGGTAGGCTATAGCATCCACGAGCTAGAGCCTGTTAATGAATGAACGGGGATTTACTCCAGACTGATTACACAGGCTGTTTTCGGTCTTATGTAGGTCGAAGCCTTCGTAACGGTCGTGCAAATTAAAATAGACCGAACGAAGAAAAAAGACAAGAAAAGTTTCCCACCAACTCGTCACGCTTCAATCATCTATGAACCTATGAGTCACTTCGAAAATAGCTCACAAAACACGATTTCGGGGAGGTTATTATTCGCACGGAGCCGTTTCTATCCTCACGTTGGGGTTCTAGAAACATCCGTACGCCCCTCTAAGGTCTTTCCAGACGCGTATACATCGTGTTTACAGATTGGCTAAATTAAGGTACGAAGGCTATGCAAATGGGTTAAGTTCCAAGCGCTCGCCCCAAAACCTCGGGCCACTTGTAACGTTATACACACTTGACACAATAATAAAGCACACAATTAAACACCGTAATTACTCCAAAAACAAATGTCTTTGTCTAGGCGGCCGTTCCGCGTTCGGAGCGTCCATGGCGACAACAACAAACGTTAGGTATGCGCGAGCACGTACGGGTGCCTCAATTCAGACCTTCTTTCTCTTTATTCCAGTGTCTCTCCTGGAAGAAGATGTCATTGTAACTTTGAACAGTCCTCGACAAACTCTGACCCCCCTCCCTCCCGTATTCCCCTCAATACTACATCTGCATATTCGCAAACACACACACATACACACACGCGCACATACACACACACGCGCGCACACACACAGAGACACACACACACATATATAGATATAGATATATATAGCCTGTACAAGCGCCGAAATATTCGTTCGCACCTACCAACGCGGCGGCGAGCCGAGGGGAGAGGGAGCGAGAGAGCCGGGATTATCGGGCTGGAACGTAAAAGACAAAAAAACAGAAGACGAAAGAACAAGACTCACCCGAGTGGAGGCAGAGCTTCTTGTGACTGTGCCGATACGAGCGACAGACAGCTGGAAACGCGCAGACAGGACGAGAAATAAGGACTTAGGACTTGGTCCGTACGGACGCGAGAGCGTGGGCTCCTCCAAGCCGTCGTCGCCTCATGCTACCCTCCCACCTCCACGTCCCCGCTCCGCCGAGAGCAACATGCAAACACATTTCATAGATTTTTGGAGCTTCACGCAAAAACCGAAGTGGATTTTCCTCGCCGTGCTCTCGCGCCGGGAGATGCGGCGGCGGCCGATTAAAAAAAACGATCGGCGCCTCATTAGAGGGAGCACGAGCCTCGAGTTCGCATCATCCGTGCATGCGCGTGCAGTGTAGCCTAATGAATGAAGTATAGTTCAGTTATGGGAATAAGAGAGAGAGAGAGGGAGAGGGAGCATGGATAGGTCGGAGGCAGTCCTATTGTTGACATTATTCTTGATCGCTGTTGGCTGAGATGATTTTTTTTCCTCCTTACATATGAGCCAGATGGATTTTCATAGGCTGGCTTTTTTCTTTAAGACACAACTTTTTTTTTGCACATTCATGCTTTTCAAGAACCTGCATATAATACCTGTGTTGTGATGCGTTGAAGCTGTGATACGGTAATAATAATAATAACAACAACAACAACAACAACAACAATAATAATAATAATGATGATGATGATCATGACTGATAATAATAACAATGACAATCATCATCATCATATCAGTCACAATACTACTAATGATAACAATAATAATGATGATGATAATGATGATGATGATGTCATTCTATCCATTAATTATAAAATAAAAAAGGTAGATAATTCTACATTATTATTATTATTATTATTATTATTATTATTATTATTATTATTATTATTATGTAATCTATATATCAGTACTTTGCACAAGAAATACATTTTTAACTTAGGATAAAACTAATGGAAACAGTAATTAATTATTAATTATGCTCGTATTAATTCATTAGGCTATTATTAATGACCCCAAATCTGAAAACAACTATAGGGCTATCATACATACAGGTGTGTTTAATTTAATTTCAAAAGGCACAGTATCCAGGTTAAATGGGTTTAAACGTCTAGATGTTGAGTTCCTAATGTAATCAATGCTCGTTACAGGCTAACAAAATATAACAAAAGCATAACGTTTGTAAATACACCATAAATCCACATGCCTATCTAATTTAAAAAAAAACAACAAAGAAAAACAGATTATCCATGTGAACCCGGAAATCATGTCGTTTTTTCCAGTTACACTTATAGTAAGTACATTTATAGTAATTGATCTTTAATTAGGTAATCATTAATTATAAAAAAAAATCAATCAAGTTGAGTTCCAATACCTTGCGCTATTCGCTGTGGTATAGTGCAGTTAGTGCAGGGTCCGGTGCTGTACCGAGTTCGGTATCGGTTCAGTATCGTGCCTGTCCTCTTCCCTCTGCTCCGATCCGCTCCTCTATCCTGGGCTCCGCTCCGTTCCGTTCCTGTGTGTGTGCCTGTGAGTGTGTGCGTAAGAAGCTCTCGGTCAGTGATGGTCCACTCCACCTCTTGTGAGCGTCCTGTCTGTTTGGCAGGCGGCCAACCGAAGCGCGGGGAAGCGACACCGCCAGGGCGGCAGAAAATTTTCCCCTCCGTTTCGGGCTCCTTCTCCAGCGGCAGGCGGGCGGACATTGGCTGGAAAGTGGAGCAGCTCGTCAGGAACAATCAATGAGAATCGATTCGCCCTGGCCGAGCCGAGGAGGCTCTGGCAACGGAAAAGAAAGAAAGCAACGAGCTGCGTGAAGATTTTTTTTTCCACAGGCGATTAGAGAGACACTAATGACCAAAGTTTCCACATCAAACAATATACAAAGTTTAATCAGGACAAAATAAAGGCTCCTGACTGTCATTAGCAATGTCTGTTACACGTACAGTCCTATTCAATATTATTGCAATTAAAGTGCGAGTCATATATTTAATGAGAAAATATGGAATATACTTCAACCTCTTTACCACCTTTTGTCATGTTTTTCCTAATGGATCAACAAACTCTGAATATATATATATATATATATATATATATATATATATATATATATATATACAAACAAATATCAAACTTACTTAGTGAAAATAGGTCAAGATGGTCAAGATGACCTGCTGAAGTTCAGTCTGAGCAGTGAGTGAGTTTGAAGGTGGCTGGTCTGAGTATTTCAGAAACTGCTGATCTACTGGGATTTTCATGCACAACCATCTCCAGGGTTTACAGAAAATGGTCAGAAAAAGAGAAAATATCCAGTGAGTGTCAGTTCTCCATGCAAAACTACTTCGTTGATGGCAGAGGTCAGAGGAAAATGGCCAGACTGGTTTGACCTGATAGAAAGCAAACAGTAACTCAAATAACCACTCATTATGCATAAGAGTCTGCAGAAGAGTATCTCAAATTGCGCAACACATCGAACCTTGAAGCAGATGGGCTACAGCAGCAGAAGATCACACTGAGTGATCAACAGGCAACTGAGTCTACAATTCAGATGGGCTCACCAAAATTGTACAACAGAAGACTGGAAAAATGTTGCCTGGTGTGGTGAGTCTCGATTTCTGCAGCAACATTTGGAGGGTAGGGTCGGAATTTGATGTAAACAACATGGAAGCATGGATCCATCCCGCCTTGTATCACGGTTCAGGCTGATGGTGGTGGTATAATGGTATGGGGGATATTGGGGGGTATGGCATACTTTGGACTCCTTAATACCAACTGAGCATCGGTTAAATGAGTATGAGTATTTTTTTTACCATGTCCATCTTCTGATGGCTATTACCAGCAGGATAACGTGCCATGTCACAAAGCTTAAATGATCTCTAACTTGTTTCTTGAACATGACAATGAGTTCACTGTACTCAAATGGCCTCCACGGTCACCAGATCTCCATTCAATAGAGCACCTTTGTGATGTGGTGGAACGAGAGATTTGCATCATGAATGTGCAGCTGACAAATCTGCAGCAACTGCATGATCCTATCATGTCAATATGGACCAAAATCTTTGAGAAGTGTTTCAGCACTTTGTTGAATCTGTTAAATGAAGAATTAAGGCAGTTATGAAGGCAAAAAGGGTAAAAAGGGCAAAAAGGGCCATTTACATGAAGTGGAATGCCAACAGTTAGCCAAGGTTTATGGTCCAATATCAGTGCAAGGAAGGTCTTCTCAATCTTCTGAAGTTTGTTTTTGAACAGTTTTGGATGTAAGTTTTGGGTGTCCGTGAACTTTTGGCTCAGTAGTGTGAAATGATGTTTATACATGGAACTGTGGTGGAACAACATTTAAGGAACTGGACCCAGATTCACAAAAGCTTTCTTAAGAACAAACCTGTGAAGGTGACAACACTATTAAGAATATTCTTAAATGCAATTTGTGAAATAAATTAAAACAGTTCTCAAATGTTAGCTTAAGAAACTCAACTTTTTCTTTAAGATTTTCATAAGAAGGTTGCATTTTGTGGCTTACAATATATGGTGTGAGACATTTTGAATTCGTATTAACCATTATTTCCGTTATTAAATTTAATCCGCTCAGAGGAAAAACATCAAACCAAGGGTCCATAAATTGTCAGCAACCAAGATGTAGAGGTGATGGTGGAAGAAATGGCCAACAGGAAAAAAGTATGCCGGCCTAATTTCCAATGACTAAACTGTTTAAAGTTCTACAAATTTAGGTACTTGCCTTGTCAACTCTTACAGCCTAAGACAAGTGTCATTCTATCGTAAGGTTAAGAAAATATTTAAGAACAGAACATCTTCAAGAAAACCACTCGTTCTTAGAATTGTTCGTAGGAAAATAGTTAAGAAAATTCTTAAGAACTTATTTGAAGAATAGCAATTTTCGTAACTTTGTTCTGAAGAATTAAGTTAAGAAAAAACACACATTTAAGAAGATTTTCCTTTCTTAAGACACTTTCGTGAATCTAGTCCCTGAACTTTCGACCAGGAAGCAAGCTGCCAGCTGAGCAAGGCTCTCAACCAACAATTTCTTCGACTGTACGTTGAAAGATTGTATCAGTTGTAAGCCAGTCTGAATATGAGTCTGCTAAATGACTAAATGTGAATTTAAATGTACATTCAAACAACAGAGGATAAAACTGATATAACAGAATGGTTTGCCAAGACTCTTGGTATTTAGTTGTATCATAATGCCCAACAGTGGAGCGATAGAGTTAAAGTAATTACTTATGATTTCCTTAACGTTTTCCCAAGGTGTCTTGCTCTCCATGAACTGCCAGACCTGCGCAACTTTGCAACATATAACCAGCTGCTCCCTCTAAAAATTAGTCCCACTCTGAGAGGATGAATCATAGATATGTACAAATATTGCTGACTGAATAATCAAGAAAGCCTTCATAAAACGGTGTTCACACATCTGAGTCAGCAGCTGCTTGTAGACATCGTTATTAAGCTTGAGAAAACGTATTGACTAGTTTTGAGTTTGAGTTCCCTGTTTTCTCATTACCAGGAACAAAAGTGTTGACATAATTGGAACAGCCTGCTGTAAACGTTTGGGGACCCCTGAAGAATTGATACATTTACTAAATTAGGTTATAGTACTCTACCCTTAGACAACATCCCACCACTGCAGTGACTTCCAGCTGGGTCGGGCTCCCTCAGACAATTGTTCGTGTCTGAGGGAGGAAAGGTCCGTTAGGGGATCACCAACCAGAGCTGCAACAGTGAACCATACCCAGCCTATCCTTTTCCATCAAGAAAAGCAGTGTTAAAACATGAAAGGTATATACATTGGGGCAAAAAAATATTTAGTCAGTCACAGATTGTGCAATTTCTCCGACTTAGAAAGATGAGAGAGGTCTGTAATTTTCATCATAGGTACACTTCAACTATGAGAGACAAAATGAGAAAAAAATATTCAGGAAATCAGACTGTAAGATTTTTAAAGAATTTAATTGTAAATCATGGTGGAAAATAAGTATTTGGCCACCCAAACACAAGCAAGATTTGTGGCTCTCACAGACCTGTAACTTCTTCTTTAAGAAGCTCTTCTGTCCTCCACTCGTTTTACCTGTATTAATGGCACCTGTTTGGACCTTGTTATATGTAATAAAGACACCTGTCCACAGCCTCAGACAGTCAGACTCCAAACTCAACCATGGCCAAGACCAAAGAGCTGCTGAAGGACACCAGGGAGAAAGAAAAGAAATTGTAGACCTGCACCAGGCTGGGAAGAGTGAATCTACAATAAGGCAAGCAGGTTGGTGTGAATAAAAATCAACTGTGGGAGCAATTGTAAAGACATACAAGACCATTGATAATCTCCCTCGATCTGGGGCTCCACGTAAGATCTCATCCTGTGGGATCAAAATGATCATGAGAACGCTGAGCAAAAATCCAGAACTACACGGAGGGACCTGATGAATGACCTGCAGAGAGCTGGGACCAACGTAACAAGGCTACCATCAGTAACAAACTACTACGCCGAGAGGGACTCAGATCCTGCAGTGCCAGGCGTGTCCCCTCTGCTTAAGCTAGTACATGTCCAGGCCCATCTGAACAGTTTGCCAGAGAGCATATGGATGATCCAGAGAGGATTTGGAGAATATCATGTGGTCAGATGAATGAAACCAAAATAGAACTTTTTGGTTAAAAACTCAACTCGCCATTGTTTGGAGGAAGAAGAATGCTTGAGTTGCATCCCAAGAACACCATACCTACTGTGAAGCATGGGGGTGAAAACCTCATGCTTTGTTGCTGT
This sequence comes from Ancistrus triradiatus, assembly GCA_025084515.1. Lineage (NCBI taxonomy): Eukaryota > Metazoa > Chordata > Actinopteri > Siluriformes > Loricariidae > Ancistrus > Ancistrus triradiatus. The sequence continues at coordinate 29,513 of JAJAGP010002286.1, read as the reverse complement.
TTTTCTGCAAAGGGGAACAGGACGACTGATCCGTGTTTTAAGGGAAGAATGAACGAGGCCATGTATCATGAGATTTTAAGCCAAAACCTCCTTCCAATCAGTGAGAGCACTGAAGATGGAACATGGCTGGGTCTTCCAGCATGACAATGATCCCAAAACACACCGCTCAGGCAACAAGGAGCGGTTCCATAAAAAGTATTTCAAGGTCCTGGAGTGGCCTAGCCAGTCTCCAGACCTCAACCCCATAGAAAATTTGTGGAGGGAGTTGAAGTCCCATGTTGCCCCAAAACACATCACTGCTACTTAGAGGAGATCTGCATGGAGGAATGGGCCAAAATACCAGCTTACAGTGTGTGCAAACCTGGTGAAGACTTTTACAGGAAACCTTCGTTTGACCTCTGTCATTGCCAACAAGGTTATGTTTACAAAGTATTGAGTTGAACCAAATTTATTGACCAAATACTTATTTTCCACCATGATTGGCAATTAAATTCTTTAAAAATCCTATAATGTGATTTCCTGGATTTTTTTTCTCATTTTGTCTCTCATAGTTGAAGTGTGCCTATGATGAAAATCACAGACCTCTCTCATCTGTCTAAGTAGGAGAACTTGCACAATCAATGGCTGACTAAATACTTTTTTTCCCCACTGTAAAAATGAGGTGAAACCTTACAAAAGCCAGTGGATCATCTGTGAAGGTGCCCAAACATTTACTGATTCATTTTATTCCCAATAAAATTTAAAGTGTATGTACAGGTATGCACCGTGTAATGACTGCATTATGTTCTGTGAAACTGGTCGTTGAACGAAATGGTCTTTGATTACCATAGTCACATAGTCTTTTTATGCTACTATAATGTAAATACAAAAGGTGATTTCACAAGAAAACTGTGTGCAAACAATACATAAATGCATCAGAAATACAAGTGATTGATTTAACTGAAAATGCTGGAAGATCAGCCAGATGAAACAGACACTCAGCAAGTGAATGTGAACCAGTTTATGTATTTACATTTACATTTATGTCATTTAGCAGACGCCCTTTATCCAGGCTACCACAGTTCCATGTGGTTATTAGTTAGTAGGAATATACAGGATATGGGGGAGGGGAATGCCATTTACAGTTTGTTACAAATCAGCAGTGGAAAGTCACACAAATATGAGTAACTTACACAAAAAAAAAGTCTCTAAACACATCAACCAAGTTAGAACAGTCTCTAGTCCAAACGTGAATTTAACAGCAAGCTAGCATACGCAAACACACCACTTTCAGGTCTAATCAGAATTGTTCAGAATCAGGGTTGCCACATCCCACAAATCCTTAGAAACAAGCTCCAAAAATCTGCAACCCACAGCTACCAATATGTTTAAGTGAGTTAAAGAAAAATAAGCTCAAAGCAGCTTGGAAAAAGTGGACCTGGCAACCGTGACACGAATGACGGACATGCGCTCTTAAACTCCTGTCTCTGCTCATGGATCCGTAGCATTGATTGGCTGTTTATTGCTGCAATGTCCGGAGTTAGAAGACAGATTTTTATTTCCTATTATAATTTATTATAATTAAGACCTCGGTCATTAAACTGAACGAATTGATCGGATGGTCACCTGTATTAATTTGTGTGTGTGTGTGTGGTCATTTCCTACAAAGGTTAAATACCTTGTATTTAGAAAATCAATAAAACAAAACTTTACTTAAGACTGTACTGATAAAGTAGAGATTAGGATGTTAGAGAATTATCACACATAGGGAATTTCAATCTTTGTCCTTTCCTCTGAGCACTTCCGTTATGAGGCTAATGTACTGTATTTTCTTCCCTTAAATGACATTTGTTCATCAATCAGTACAATCTGATTCACGATTCTTTGTTAGCATTACATATACTGATATATAATATAATTTTATAATATAATTCAGTCAGTCAGTGATCCAGTCTTGTCTGTTTTCCAAGATGGCAAAAACAACTGTGAAAACATTATACAAATAACAGCTTTATAATGGGGCAGTCTTATAAATAATTAGCAAACAGTTCTGATCACTGCTGGGAACCTGCCGCTACTATATTAAGTGAAATGCTAATTAGCTTAATGCTTGCAGCAGTTAGATATGCATTCACAATTTTAAACACTACATTACCAAACTCCAAAGTCCATCACCAGATACATCGGAATGTGATTAAACTGAATCATACTGATCATGCAATTGATGAGAAAAGTACCTTTTGGGCTTCAGAATGCTAACTGATATTATATCCAAGGCCAAGAAAGACACACAACCTGGACGAGATGATTTGTAGTTCAATCTTTTTCTTCTTCTACATGTGGTTAAACTGAGATAACGTCTTCTCTCTTCATGTAATGATTGTTACCAAATGCTGAAGATGGTGGTGCATCCATAATGGTACATTTAGATGTTTTGTAGGGGAGATTTAGTCAGATAATTGGTTATCATGGTTGGATAGTACTTAAGAAACATGGGGCCAAATTGAGGCAAATTTTGTACAGCCGAACACTGAACTCCCGTCATCTGAATTTTCTCTGTAGATAGATAGAGAATTATCTTGAGGGAAATTGTTTTGTCACAGCAGCATACAGGCACTCAGAATTATAAAAATGTTTGAGAGACACACAATTAAGATGGTCAAAAATGTCTAGTTAAAGTGATAACAACAATAAAGTGATAAGTTAAAGCAGATAGTTTTCCAAATGGCGTCTTACCTCAAACTACACACTTAACTACACCCTTAGCCAGAGCTACTTACAACTAATACAAACTAGGATACAATGCAAGCAATTGGGGTTAAAAAACTGGCTCAAGTGCCCAACAGCTTGGCAGGGAACCCTCAACACTTGGGTCAATAGTTCAGTATCTAATTGTTGTGCCACAATTACCCATGACTGTAATGGTTGTTTATAGTGAGGCACATGAGCGCATGTTGTAGAACACATGACGCTGGACACCCTGCTCATTAAAGAGGCAACATCCCACCCAGTTGACAAATGACAAGCAGATGACGGCCAATCAAAAAAAAATTTTTAACATTATATATGCTAACTAAAATGAAAACTAAACTTTCAATAAGAAAGTCAGCATAATACGGGTATGCACTGTCTAATGTCCACATTACGTTCTGTGAAGCAGGGCGTTGTACAAAGTGGACGTCGTCCAGACATTACCATAATAGTTTAGATTTGCACATAGTGTTTTATTTTAAGCAATAATATTAATTTAAACACAATATAAAAAACTACTACAGTACTGTACAATACTGTAATTTATATCTTTGTAACTTTTATAAAACTTGAAACACTTACTGAAAACGAAAATGAACCATGTTTTATTTCTGCCTTTCAAGACTACGATTCTCTTTTCTGTCAGCAGGTGTCGAAAGGGTTTGCTCGTACTAGTTTTCTGTCATTTTGGCATAAATTAGATGTATATAAGGCAGATTTTTATTTCCTAACATAATTCTCAAGTCTTCTGCCATTAAAGCAAATGGACGTTAATTTGATGGACATTATATGATGCCTAACTGTATACTGAAAAAAGTTCGCTATTCACTTTGTAGAACTGGTTTGGATTTTACACATTGAATATAACACAAAAAACAAAACAACAACAAAAAAAAACGTTTTTTTCAAAGTATGCAAAGACTGGTCTAGCAGTTAAGATACTGGACTAGTGGTTAAGGTACTAAACTATGGACCAGAAGGTCCAAGGTTCAAATCCCACCCTGACCCAACAATTAGCCCACAATTGCTCTGGATAAGGGTGTCTGCCAAATGACTGATGACTAAACTATATTGGTACATCTGGTGGAAATACAGCAAACCTATTTAACACCTAAAAAGGAAGCACCCTAAATCAGCATACTACTGCTGGTGACCAGTATATTCACTGTAAACGCATCCGACGCTTGTGATCAGCAGTAGCCACTGGCATACTTCTTTTAAAGTGGAATCAACAGTATAATTATATAGAGTTCCATGTTGGTGTTTTTTAATTTGTCTGTTCAAATGAAATACATGATAAAGTCTAAACATACAGATGTGAAGAATGACAGATGAGGATTGTTATGTTTCTCTGCATGAAGCCACCTCAAACTACCATAGTAGACAGCCTAAGTATAGACGGGTCACTGGTTGAAATATTGCTGCCTCCAACGCCTCCTCATAGGTTCCTATGCTTTATGAGTTCAGGGTCGTATAGTGTGTGTTTAAGTGGTTTTGGTCGGAAACAAAATGGACGCCCAAGAGAAAATGTGGGGTTTTTGTTTGCTTTTATTTTTCGGTCATCAAACAGAAAGTTTGTTTTGCATTACTGCAACAAAATGGACAACAGAGGATGTGCAATAACTGAATGCTCTTATCCAATTACACCCGTTAAATTACACAGCACATTCTTAAACAGACCCTGCGCATGTGTTGGGAGTGCTGTTCTGCAGACATGGCATTCCGAAATTTTATACTTCGCAATATCTTGTAAAGTGACTTTAATATTCACACGCCCCCCCAAAACTGAACCAGAAAGCTTCCAACTTATCATTACAACAATGCGGTGGCACTGATATGCTTTCATCTCATAAATATGATATTTTCGAAGGCAGCATAGGAACGGAAGAGTTTAATTTACTCAACATGGTGGTCCAAACCCATTTAACTGGTAAAAAAATGAGGCCTATCATATTCCTACAACTTAGTTTTAGGTACATATATATTAGGTACAGTTGGGCCAAGCTCATATCTTGGAGGGAACAAGGTACAGAGCGTGGTTTGATCAGAGCTTTTAGGTAAGATGGTTCTCTTCCATTTTTGGCTTTGTAGGTGAGCGTCAAGGTTTTGTATCTGATGCGAGCAGTTACAGGGAGCCAGTGAAGTGAACGCAGCAGTGGGGTGACATGAGAAAACTTGTGTAGATTGAAAACCAGATGAGCCGCTGCATTCTGAATCAGTTGCAGGGGTCTGATTGTACCCATTGGAAGACCAGCCAGAAGAGCATTGCAGTAATCTAGTTTTGTTATAACAAGAGACTGGACAAGCACTTGGGTGGCTTCCCTGGAGAGGAAGGGTCGGATTCTCCTGATATTGTACCTGCATAACTGGGTAAGTTTGGAAATATGAGCAGAGAAGCTCAGTTGGTTATCAAAGATAACTCCAAGGTTGCTTGAAATTGAAATTTCTTCAATTATGTAATATTACTAAACTTAGAAATATCCTCTCTTTTAATGATGCAGAGAAACTGGTTCACACATTTATAACCTCAAGGTTGGATTACTGTAACACTTTGCTTACTGGATGCTCTAGTAAATCTATAAATAAACTTCAATTAGTTCAGAATGCAGCCGCCCGAGTGCTAACTCAAACTAGAAAATTTGATCATATCACTCATGTTCTATCATCACTACACTGGTTACCAGGTAAATTCCACATTGATTACAAAATACTTCTTATAACTTATAAAGCTCTACATGGCTTGGCCCCACATTATCTGAGTGAACTCTTATTGAGTCTTAAAATCCAGCACGTCTACTTCGTTTGCAGGGTGCAGGGCATTTTGTAGGTCCTAGAATTAAAAAAGTCACAGCAGGGGGAAAGGCTTTCTCATACATGGCCCCCCAACTATGAAATAAACTTCCCACTTTAGTTCGAGACTCAGACACTCTTCAAATTTTTAAGTCCTGGCTAAAGACATACTTATTTACGCAGGCTTTTAGACCGGGATGCATGGCTCGGGTTATTGGGGCCGAAGTCTGGAGTCATGTCTGGCCTGCCTGCCTTGTCATGCCTTGTCCTTTAGCCGGGAGTGTCTGGTGGGCGGTCTGGCTGAACTGGGCTTTGGTCCTTTTGATCTTGATTTGTGCATCCTTGCCTTAGACTAAGGGCAGAGCTGGGGGTTCATATTCAAAGAGTCTTGTGATGATCAGAGATGTTGGGTTGCTGTCTTTTGCCTCCCGTGGGGTTGCCGATGTCTCATGTGATCCCTCGTGGCAGTGTTACCTTCCGGTTCTCCTCGTTCTAGCTATGCTGCTATAGCTAATGCTGCCGGGGTCTCATGCTACACATGGCATCAGTGATTGTTAATAGACACTGTGCTCTTAATCAATAACTAATTACATTTTCTGTTTTCTCTCAAAGCTGTGTTCCTGTACCAGTTCCTTCCCCACACATGATGTTCATCCACTTCAGCTCCAGCCCCACCATACCCGGGCCACACCAGAGGGCAGTAACTCTCTCCCTCATTTGGGGATGAAGTTCCGCCAAGGACTTTCCTGCTGTAAATGTAAATGTAAATCTTGCCAGAATTTCTCCACATCTAACAAACCTAAACATATTCTAAAAAACTTACTGGCCATGTAGTCTGTAAAAAAAAACAATTGAAAATTAGGATTTTAGTTTATATTTGTATAGCCCTTTTATTAGGGCTGTCAAAATGAACATGTTAACACAATACAATTTTAACATCATTAATCATATATTTACTGCTCGACAAGATGAGGCACCCATACTTATGTTCCATGACCAAAATGGTCTGCTGTTCACTACATTATTGCCATTTAGAGCACTATTAGCCTATAGGGAACAGAGTTCATAACCAATTTTGGACACTCCCTTACATGGCTTTGCTCATTACTGTGCAACAGCTGATGCATCAGATAACTCACTAAATGCACCTGTGTAATTTTACAACATGCCTGGCACACTCGATAACATCTTGCACTTGGCTTTTTAATTTAAATGCTGTACAAGCATACATTTCTAACTAATCAAGATTAATGCTAAATAAACAAATGCGAATAAGAATTTAAATCGTTTGATAGCACTACTTTTTACAACAGACATAAAGTAGCTGTAGAAAATCCAAGCCTAGATCCCAAATGAGCAACCGGAGGCAACAGTGCAGAGGAAAAACTCCACGAGACTCTTCAAAAAGAAAGTTTGAGAGGAACCAGGCTTGAACAGGAAACCCATCCTCCACTGGGTGAGACCAGATTCCAGGATAAAATTCATGAGTTAACTGAACAGTAATTCAGCGTAACACTGTGAATAAAAGTCCTGAGAGAATACAACTAAAAATGGGTTAAATAATGGGAGAAACAGTGGCGTAGTGGTCACAGCTCTAGAGACCCAGGTTTGAGCCCTGGCCTGCTTTCCTATGGGTACTCTGGTTTGTTCCCAAATACCAAAAACATGTGTTAGGTCAGTTGGTCTCTCAGAAGTGTCTTATTGTGAGCAAGTGTGTGTGTGGGGGATGGACAGACAGCAAGTATAGGGTTTGTTCCTGCCCTGCACCCTGTACTTCCGGTCTCTCCCCACTTAAACAAATACAGTTTAATGCAAATATGTAGACATCCCTGGTCAAAAGACATGTTTTTACTTTGTAGTTCTACAATTACAGACTGTAGTCCATCTGTTTCTCTACATACTTTGTTTGTCCCATTTTCTCTGTTATCTAATGGTCAGGACCCCCTCAGGACCAGCACAGATCAGGTACTATTTGGATGGTGGATAATTTTCAGCACTGCAGTGATACTGATGTGGTGGTGTGTTAGTGTGTGTTGTACAGATATGAGTAGATCAGACACAGCAGTGCTGCTGGAGTTTTAAACCACCACGGTATCACTGCTGGACTGAAGATAATCCACCAACCAAAAATGTCTAGCCACCAGCATCCTGTAGGCACCAATGAAGGAGTAGAAGGAATAGACTAACACTACCCATACTGCAACAGATGAGCTACTGTCTCTGACATTACACAAGGTGGACTAATATGGTAGATGTGTCTAATAGAGTGCAAAATGAGTGAACACAGAGTTTATAAACTCCAGCAGCACTGCTGTATCTGATCCACTCATTCCAGCAAAACACACACTAACACACCACCACCACATCAGTGTCACTGCAGTGCTGAGATTGATCCACCACCCAAATAGTACCTGTGGGGGTCCTGGTCATTAGAGAAGAGAGTGAAAAGGAGTAACAAAGTATGTAGAGAAACAGATGGACTGCAATCTGTAATTTTAGAACTACAAAGTGTTTCTATATGGTAAGTGGAGCTGATAAAAATGGACAATGGGTGTAGAAACAAGGAGGTGTACCTAGTAAAGTGATTGTGAGTGTATTATATAATGTTAAATCATTTAAAAATATACTTATGGTATATTTTTTAATGCAGCAAATTAAACACAAATTAGGCACAACACCAGAGCTAGCATAGGATACAAAAAAGAGCTAGCATAGGCTACAAAACAGAGCTAGCATACGATAAGAACCAGAGCTAGCATTGAGATCCAGAACAGAGCTAACTTTGAGCTATAAACAAAGCTAGCATGGACTACAAAAACGGACCTAGCATTGAGATACAAAAAAGAACTGGCGTAGAGCTACAAGGCTAGCATAGGCTACAAAGACAGCTAGCATAAGCTACAAAAATAGAGCTAGCATAAGATGGAAAACAGAGATAGCATTGAGCTATAAACAAAGCTAGCATGGGTTACAAAAACAGAGTAGCATAAGCTACAAAAATAGAGCTAGCATAAGATGGAAAACAGAGCTAGCATTGAGCTATAAACAAAGCTAGCATTAAGCTACAAACAAAGCTAGCATGAGCTACAAAAACAGAGTTAGCGTTGAGCTATAAACAAAGCTAGCATGGGCTACAAAACAGAGCTAGCATAAGCTATAAAACAGAGCTAGCATAGACTACAAAAACAGAGCTAGCATAAGCTACAAAAACAGAGGTAGCATAAGATAATAAACAGAGCTGGCATTGAGCTATAAACAAAGCTAGCATGGCCTACAAAGACAGAGTAGCATAAGTTACAAAACAGAGCTAGCTTTGAGTTCCACAACAGAGCTAGCATTAAGTTACAAACCAAGCCAGCATAGGCTACAAAAACGGAGATAGCACAAGCTACAAAAACAAAGTTAGCTTTGAGCTATAAACAAAGCTAGCGTGAGCTACACAAACCGAGTTAGCATTGAGATCCAAAACAGAGCTAACATTAAGCTATAAACAAAGCTGGCATAGGCTACAAAAATAGAACTAGCCTAAGCTACATAAACAAAGCTAGCATTGAGATCTAAAACAGAGCTAGCATTGAGCTATAGCATGAGCTACAAAAGAAAGCTAAAATTGGGATGCAAAAGTTAGCACTGAGCTATAAACACAGCTAGCATGGGCTACACAACAGAGGCTAGCAACATGAGTGGTCTGGTAGAACTGTGTTCATTTGGATATAAGCTCTATGAGCTCTGGATAGACTTTGTATTAGCATGAACACATTTTGGCAGCAGACCCGACAGCTGTAAGAATCAACCTTACATGTTTACTCATGTTGTGTATGTTAAATAAAACTGACCATTGTCACTGAATGTAGCAAAAACAACTGTCTGTAAACAGCATTTCTTTCTTACACAACGTCCTCTGCTGATTAGGTCACATGTCACAGGCACTGTGGGAGCTGATCAATCCAAGCCAGTGGTGGTCACGTGGGAGGTAGTTTTGGGATAAGGACGTAAAGTCCTCCTTTGTTTAAAAAAAAAAAAGAGCGACTAAATAGTACTACTAAATGAGTTTCTTTTAGAAACTAGTACTCATTTTAAAAAGGACTCCATTACTACATCACATGCAGCTGGTTCCGCAGACTCTCCTGGCAGAACCACTGAATATCTGAATAACAGCTTCCTTTTTGAAGGATCAGCGAGCGCCTCGAGTCTCTCCTGAGGCCACCACCCCCCCCTCCACACACACCCCACCACCACACCTCGGCTCCTGCTCTTGTGAGGCTTTTCTTTCAAGAGGAGGGGGTTCTGGATTAGCGTCACATGGTCTCCTCCAGCAGGTAGTAGACACATGACCCTTGGCTTGGCAAAGGGGATAAAGCCCACTTAAAAGAGACCAAAGAAGATGGAGGCATTGGTGGTGGTGGTGGTGGGGGGTGGATGCGTGGAGCGAACGTCCGGTTTCACAGACACTGAGGAATGCTGTCAGCCGGCTTCTAAAACACACAGGAATGCAGAGGAATCATTTTCCCCAGGGACCCAAAACTCTCTCTCTCTCTCTCTCTCTCTCTCTCTCGCTCTCTCTTGCTCTCTCTCGCTCTCTTTCTTTCCCCAGTTCCTCCATCTTCACCTACACGCTTTCCAAACTGAAATATGCTCTCACTTTCTCTTTCCGTTTCATCACCTGGGATACCCTGCAGTATTCTACACTACCTAACTGGAATTGCTTTAGGTAATGTCATTCATGCAACCTACCACTAATAAAAAATACCTTTACAAGTTTAACTGAAGGCATTTTATTAACCTTGTGAGAAGCCTAGTGAGGTGCCATGCTATAGACACTATGCCATACTGTGATTACATTAGACTCAAATCTGATTGCATGGAAAAGACAAGTAATATTCTCTGTTATGTTTTAATCTTCATAATACAGTGGTGCCTTGGTTCTCGACCACCTCGGAACTCGTCTACCCATTCTCGACCCATTTTGACTAGGAAAATTTGTGAAACTTGATTCATGATTCACAATTCAGTACACAGTGATTCAGGTTCACAATAGCCCTTGCTCAGAGAAGATCTCCACTATTTTTAATCATATATATATTTTTTTGTTGTTTTTTTTTACATCTGCACTACTGTATTCCTAGTGCAAATAAGTCTCCATGGGTCCTAAAAAGGTTAATTTAACTGCTCTGATGGTAGTGCCCGGAGTTCACCAATAGAGTAAGTGTTTTGCCTTTACTTTTCACTTTCAATCCATTACTCACTAAATTATATGAGATTTTTCAATGCTTTATTATAAAATAAGCTTTGTGTTAATGATTTTGGCCAACTGTAGGTTAATATACATGTGTTAAACATTAACTTACTTATCATTACTCATAGTCTCCGCTAGTATACAATACAGAACCCTCTACCAAACACTCATTAAACTCATCAGTTCATGTTACATTTAACTTGGATTTGTCAGAATATATCCCCATCGCACCTGTACAGTACAACTCCACTGATGCATATAATGCCTTATACAGTGTGGATTTTCTGCGGGCCTGGAACGAATTCATTCAATTTACATTATTCCTTATGAGAAAAATGTGCTCGGTTCTTCTTTCGATTTCGGTTCTCGACAAGACTTCTGGAACGAATTAACAACGAACAACAAGAACCGAGATACGACTGAACTATGTACTCTTTAATGTATCATACTCAATATATGATTGTATTTTATTTTGTTTATTATATTTTCTTTAACTATGTTCTTTCTTTTAATTTTCATATTTAGCTTCTGTTTACTGAGTATGATACTCTCCTGCACTCTCAGGTGATCAGCAGTGCATGATGTAGGGAATGATGGGTGCTGGGAAAGTAATTGAGGAAAAGCCGTGTTCACAACAATAATTGTTTTAGTTTTTCACTTTCAATACATTCAGTGACATGAGATGTTCAGTACTTTATACTAAAATAAGATTTATGTTAATGATTGTGTTATGTTAATGTTGGTCAAATGTTTTAAGCTTGTTAAAGTAAGCTTATGTTTTAAGCTATGATATATACAGTATATATTAAACTTCACGGTTTACTTTCAATTTTGTCGTAACATATGCCCATCATATCTAAGCTTCACGTATCTAATACAAGGTACCATCAGTTTCTGTGTTGCATTTTTATACTGTTTTGATATAACTGTTTGCTGTTTACTCTTTGCTTTGGTACTGCCAATTTTAGCTTTTTTTTAGGGTAACTGAAAACTGCTAGCCAACACATGGCTAGCAACCACTGGTTTGAACAGTTGTACACACATTATATCATCATTTTCATTAAATTCCTTCCCATCTTTCTTTGAGTTACATTGTTTTTAAACATTTCAATAATTTTCTCACGCATCTGTTGACAAACTGGACATCCTCTGGCCATCTTTGCTCATCAAAGTCTCAGTGTTTTTGTACCAAATCATGATTATAATCACCTGTTGACATCACCTGTTTGAAATCACATCATTATTTAGTTGTTTACATCATTACTAGCCCTAAAATGTCCCTGTCCCAACTTTTTTTGGAATGTGTTGCAGGCCTGAAATGCAGAAATGGATGATTATTAACAAAATGAAATGAAGAAGAAGAAGAAAAAACATGAAATATCTTGGATTCACACTGTCTGCAGTGAAATAAAATTCAAAGTCAATGTAAGGAACACTGCATCTAGTTTTCATTTGCATTATCTATACTGTCCCAACTTTTTTCTGATTTTTGGTTGTGTTTTTGTTGGAGGTCTGAAAACACTATCTTCTTTGTTATTTTGACCAGTTGTAGTTTACAGTGAATGATGCACTTTTCATCGCTGCAAGTAAATATTTTTATTTGGAATTGGTCAGTAATTTACATTAACATTTACATTTACAGCCTTTAGCAGACACCCTTATCCAGAGCGACTTACAGTTGATACAGTCTTACAATCCAAGCAATTGTGGGTTAAGGGTCTTGCTCAAGGACCCAACAGTGGCAGCTTGGCAGAGGTGGGATTTGAACCCTGGACCTTTTGGTCCATAGTCCAGTACCTTATCTGCTAGGCTACCACAGTTACCACAGTAATTTATAGAATAAAACAAATATGTTACATTTCACTCAAACACAAAGTACCGACAAATAATAAAAAATGTTCTCTTATTATTTTTCTAGAGCCTTATTATAAATATGAATGGAACTGAACATGTGTAACAGAATATGGGTAAAGGTTATGTGTAAGCCTGTGCAAACGTCTAAAATAGTTCAGGTCTGAAATACCAGTTCAGGAATTGATATGCAGGGTGCATTGGGTAGAATTTGGGTTACCAGGTGAACTACGAAAATACTGAGATGATATGATTATCTTATGATAACTCCACCTACCATCCATGTATATATATATATATGATTGTGGAACATACTTTATATTGGAGATCCTCGTGTGCAAAAAACATCTTTCCAGTGTGTGTAGGTAATGTAAGACTGGTCAAATTCCAGAAATATTGGCTTTTGTCTCCAATATCAATGGCAAGTGTTGGGAATTGGAAGAGCCAATTCTAAAAATTGACTTCCCACAATAACTTTTCAGGCTAAATGTCCTTGATGATGAATCAACTGAATATTAAGCTTATGTTACTGCTGTCTAACATAAGCTCTGCAAAAGGCTTTGCTAGATGATATATAACTGCCAACTTCAGTTGTAATATAATTTCGGAAGGCCTATGCCACATATATAATGTTAACTGGCTGACAAGGGCTTGATTTTGGAGTGTGGAGGATGACATGAGTCAAACAATCTCCCATTTTCTCACTTCATCTCAGCATAATCTTCAAAACCAAAGCACAGTAGTCAACTCTCAACTGACTCAATGCAAATTTGAAACAACCCTCCACCCCTGGCAGAGAACCAGTGCTTTTGTTGTGTCCACATTCAACAACATTTAGGTCTATGCTGTCTTGAAGGCTGACCCATCTTGATTTGATACCAGCCTTACCTAGTGTTGGTGCCATACATGACCATGGTAACGGATAAAGAGGAAGGTGTAGGCTTGGGTCGATAATCAACATTATTTAAACTTAAATTTTTATAAAAACAGATATTACTGATGTTCATTCATTTGATTTAATGAACGTTGATGTAACATCTATTTTGGCTTCAGCCTTATTTAATCTTTACAATCATATACGAAAATGGACAATATTATTACATTTCTTATTTTATTCAACAGAAAATATTGCACTTAATGCACTATACAGACAACTTTTAAAAACCACTTTTAATGACTATAATGTATTTATACTGGAATAGAATGCTGCGATATACAGCTCTAAAATATTTTGAGACCATTTCAAATTCTCTTAAAATCAACATACACTCATTGGTCACTTTATCAGGTACACCTCCTTGTTCTACACTCATTGTCCATGTTATCAGTTGCACTTACCATATAGAAGCACTTTGTTTAAAAACTCCAGCAGCACTGCTGTATCTAATCCACTCATATCAGCACTACACACACTAACACACCACCACCATGTCAGTGTCATTTCAGTGCTAAGAATAATCCACCACCCAGATAGGACCTGGCCTGTGGTGGTTCTGTGGGGTCCTGACCATTGCAGAACAGAATAAAGGGTATTGTCAAAGTATGTATGACATTTATTCTGTATTCTGCTGTAAATGAAACTAGTCACAAAACAATGAAGAAGTCAAGTCAAGTCAAGTCAAGTCAGATTTATTTATATAGCGCTTTTTACAATGGAGCATTGTCTCAAAGCAACTTTACAGGTTTAGATTATCTCCTAATAACTACGTCCAATCTCAAATTGAGCAAGCCTAGGGCGACAGTGGCAAGGAAAAACTCCCTAGTTCTAGGAAAAACCTTGGGGAGGACCAAACTCCAAAAGGGACCCAACCTCCTTGGGCGGCGTAGATGATAAATCTAGACGAACTAAAGAAAGTCATGGAGTCAAAAGTTTTTTGAATAAAAGTGAAGTATGCCCTCGACATTAATTTGCCCGTATGAATGATAATCTAAAGAGCGAAACCTAAAGTAATGGAGTCATGGGCGAAATAAAATGTGAATTAATCACAGTGGAGCTCCCATCAATGTACATCAGGGTAGGGCCGTAACTGCCGGAACACAAGCTCGGAGAGACACAGAAATGGTATCAGTTATTGATTAAGAGCACCTTGTCCTATTAACAATCACTGATGCCATGTCAATCACTGAGGCCAAGTGTCGCATGGAGACCCCGGCGCATTAGCTATAGCAGCATAGCTAGAAAGCTAGAAAGAGGAGAACTGGGATGAAACACAGCCAAGAGGGATCACATGAGACATTGGCAACCCCACGAGCGGCAGAAGACAGCAACCCAACGTCTCTGATCACCATAAGACTCTTTGACTATGAACCCCCAGCTCTGCCCTTATTCTAAGGCAAGGATGCCTGAGTCAAGCAGTGTTTTCAGACCTTGATTAATGATACTGCAAAGACAAGTTTATATTCATTTTTTAATAAAACAATATTCATGTTTTAAGTTGGGGAAAGTTCAAAAATCAACATTTCAATCATAGCTTTTTTTTGGTCTTGTACCTCAGTAAATAAGATTTGGTTCAGGTGATCACCTATTCATTAACTCATTAAGTAGAATGAGGTGTGTCTGTGCTGTAAAGGAATTGCTGCCATACATGTAGATATGTTGATTTTAAGAACATTTGGACTAGTTTCTTAATGTGTTCCAGAGCTTATTATTATTATTATTATTATTATTATTATTATTATTATTACTACAGTAGTTTTGGGTGGTATGAGAGTACATAATGTGTGATGGCAGAACATATCTACCAGTAACGATTCAAATTTATGGTTGATACCACGGCATATCTAGATCATTTGCACTTTGCTGTAGAGTGGAAAGAGTTTTTACTCAGTTTACACGAGAGAGCCCCAGGAAGGATATTTCAGAGACAAAGGATTCCTCGGAACAACTGAAGATGAAGAACTTGTGCTTAACAGACCTCGACTTCTGTTGTGCGGACATGGTTTGGTTTTACACAAACCGACACTAAGCAGAAAAATATTATCTGTCAAATTTGCTGCTCGACGGTTGTAGCCAGAGGTGGCAACTATTTATTTATTTATTTCGTTTATTTAATGTCGCTCTTCTGCATCAAAGGCCATTCAACGACATAGACAAGGTTACATCAACACTTAAGGTTATATCGAAACTACACACTCAGATCAGGCCAATTTAGTGAAATCAGTTAATCTAAAGCAATCTAAAGCAGAACCCAGAGTAAACCCACATGGACATGGGGACGACATGCAGACTCCACCCAGAAAGGACCCACATGTTAAAGACCCACCCACAAGCCAGGATGTTCTTGCTATGAGGCAACAGCGCTACCCACTGTGCCGCCCAGCCAGAGGTGTCAATATTAGCAATCGTTTTATTATCATTTTAAAACAAAATAAGACGATCCGTTATTAGTCCCCCAGTGGGGAAATTCACAAAAGTTTGGCTGGAGGATGCAGGAATCAATCCCACTACCTCTTGCATGCTAAGCAAGCGCTCTACCATTCAAGCTAATCCCCCATCTTATCTGATCTCATCTTATGAAATGAAGCACGCTAAGCAGTATTACTAAAGCCAAACGTTGCATGTCACATCCAGTGGTGCAACAGCATTGGGTGTTAACGGTAAATCCAAAGACTCACCTCACGTTCAGAAGGGCTTAGCAGAATGCTTTGCTAAAGCGACTCAGTATGACAAGAAGTCTTGTTGATTACAGACATAATGAATGCCATTGTGTCTTATATTTGTAAGGTTATGGTCTCACACTAAGGACTTGATGGCTGGCAGTCTTATAACATGTTAGTTTTAAATTTTTTGCTGTTCTGCTGCATGAATACTGACAACGAATCTAACACGGCATTTTCAAAGTGAAACCCATTGTACCATGCTGTGTGTGTGTGTGTGTGTGTGTGTGTGTGTGTGTGTGTGTGTGTGTGTGTGTGGACTAGCCCGCTTTCTGTGTCTCTGCCTGCGCACACACCAATCCCAACATCTCTTTGTCCAGTTAGCGGCTCACGCAAAGCCGTGGCTGGTGGGCCTGCCTAGAGGATTTGGTGTTCACTAAGCCGTTTCCTGCCTGGCGCATTACAACGTCGTGTGACATACTGATGCAATTTTTATCCTCCACGTTTAGGATGGATGGATGGAAGGATTCAGGATTCGGTTTGGTCTTCATTTCTGGTTCCATTTATTGACTTTGAACGTGAATAATCATGCGTGGTAGAAAGAATAATCAAATCAATCCTCCATTTTGCGACGCCAAATCAACAGCGCGCAGTTCAAAATGGTAAAGTGAAGAGATTTTTGAACTTCTTCCCAAACCGACTCGGCTCCTACAATAAAGAATTAGGATACAAGGCACACGTGCTGTGGTTGGTGTTATGAAATAATGGCGCCATCTGGTGGATGAAAAACATGCCGCAGTAACCTGAACACCACCGAACAGGAAGTTTAAAAAAGCAGCCACAGGATGAAAGGTGCTTCCTGTGCACCTGAGAAGCTTTAATTTTGTCCTATTTAAGTTTACCGGTACTCTACAACTTGCTGGTTTCCTCTATACTAACTAGGGGTTCTCTCATCTTGCTCAGAGCATAAGGTGTAATGACTTCTGAAGCACGAAATTAACGTATTTTTCTTGCAAAAGTAGTAGTTATTAGATCCACATATCAAACTGTAAACTATACAAAACAGGAATATAAATACAACTTTGGGTTGCCCGTACCAAAAAAGGCACTAACTGAAGTGTCACTTTCAAAATAAAAGCAATATAACCCTATAATTCTTAGGACTAGTGGCTAATACTCATTAGTATAATCATTAGTAGCTGCCAAGACCACCATTATGGATCTCTTGAACATCTAATTACACAGAATCATTCTCAGTCATGAGATTAAACCGCTTCAAGAAAAGCTCTCTGTCTCTGCTGCCAGAGAGAACTAAACAAAGACTCAAATGTTTTTAGCGATAGCATGTCAGCAACAGGTATGTTAAAAGTTTATCTGGTAGCTTTCGCATGAGAAAGTTAGCCATTTTGACGTTTCAGCGTTGTGAACTCGTGAATTCGGCTAGCATTATAACTAACGTGTTGCTAGCTAGGTAGCCATCATTCAGCTGCTGTATTGAACCATACTGTGCTAATTTATTCTGTGGATTACATATTTCTTAAGAAGAACTCAGACTACGTCTGGCCTGCCAGCCTTGTCCGTTAGCCGGGAGTGTCGGGTGGGCGGTCTGGCTGAACTAGGCTTGGGTTCTCGTGATCTTGACTCAGGCATCCTTTGCCTTAGAATAAGGGCAGAGCTGGGGGTTCATAGTCAAAGAGTCTTATGGTGATCAGAGACGTTGGGTTGCTGTCTTCTGCCTCTCGTGGGGTTGCCAATGTCTCATGTGATCCCTCGTGGCTGTGTTACCTACCAGTTCTCCTCTTTCTAGCTTTCTAGCTATGCTGCTATAGCTAATGCTGCCGGGGTCTCATGCTACACTTGGCATCAGTGATTGACATGGCATCAGTGATTGTTAATAAACACTGTGCTCTTAATCAATAACTAATTACATTTTCTGTTTTCTCTCCGAGCTGTGTTCCAGTTCCAGCCCCACACATGATGTTCATCTGATGGAGCTCCACTGTGCATAATTCACATTTTATTCGACCATGACTCCATGACTGTAGTTTTCGCTCTAGATTTATCATCTGCCGCCCAGGGAGGTTTTGGGTCCCTTTTTGAGTCTTGGTCCTCCCAAGGTTTCTTCCTAGAACTAGGGAGTTTTTCCTTGCCACTGTCGCCCTAGGCTTGCTCAATTTGGGTTTGGACGTAGTTATTAGGAGATAATCTAAACTTGTAAAGTTGCTTTGAGACAATGCTCCATTGTAAAAAGCGCTATATAAATAAATCTGACTTGACTTGACTTGACTACGTTGTAAAAGAAAAGTCAAGGAGTCACAATTAATCAGCTAATCAGGAATTCTGATCAGTCCTGCACATGAGGTCGGAGAATTTTAGTCCATTGCTCTGTACAGAACAGCTTCACTTCTGATATGATTGTGGATTTCTTCACGTTTCCATCCACAACATTTATACTTTTAGGACTCTGACATGACCCAGGAAAAATGTACTGTGAATGTTCATAGTAAAACTGTGACTTGCCTGACAGTTTTAATGTGAACTTTCACAGTTTGACCATGAAGTTCACAGTTCTACTATGAATTTTTGATGGTAATTTGGCCACTTCATGGTTCTACTGTCAAATTTCATAGTACAACTGTAAACTTAGTGGACTATGAACTGACCATGAATTATTTCACAGTTCTACTATGAATTCTGGTGGTAATTTGGCCACTTCATGGTTCTACTGTCAAACTTCACAGTACATTTTTTCCTGGGGAGGCAAAACATCACCTTTATTCTTCTTTAACCATTTCTTGAAGAATGGCTTGTGAGCTTAGTGTCAATGCCTTGTTGCAAGACCACATTCTTGATATTTAGTTCATGGACTTGGACATTGACATAGACTGACATTCTCCTAATTCAGAATATGCTTCAGAATTCATCGTTCCATCAATGATGGCAAGCTGTCCTGGCCGAGACATGATTCTACCATGATATCATCTTGGTGGTTAGAAGGAGTGCCACTCCAGTCGCTCATAATTCAGTCTGTTCATGCTGATGCCGCATGTGTTTAATAAAACTTTGTGTACCAGGAGGCTATACTCCAGGACAACTGATGTACTACAACAGCTACATTATCTGGCTTGGTAATATATGAATTATAGGTAACAACCTTACTGGATCAATTACATTTATTCGTTACGCAGCCCATACCTGTATTTCATTGCCACTGTAACTGCTGAGGCTGTGGACCTAGATATTTGTAAAATGGCTCTGAGACAATGTTTTAAAAATAACTAAAAAAGATCTGACTTTGTTTTTAATTTTGAAAGCCCCAATATCAACAGATGGTGGAGTGGGGTGGAGGCAAACAACGATTAGTGTGAAAACGAACATTAGGCACCATTCCTGATGATCCAATAGTGATCTTTTTTAAACTCCTCAGAACTTAATGGCTCATAAAAAATGGAAGAACTAGGTCATATTGGTGTTTGTTCTCTACAAAGTTGTTTTTATTATTTCGTCTAATTCAGATTTGATGTGGTGCCAATGTGGGTTGATACTGAACGCTTTAAAACATGCATCTGTAGTGTGAAAAATCCTGACGCTATGGGTGAAAAGACTTTTCTTAACCAGGCAGACGGTGTGAGACTTCTCTATGAGAACAGGAAATGCAGTGTGTGTATCTGTGTGTGAACTGTTTGTGCTATTTTTTCAGGAAGTTATCTTCTTGGCAGAGTCGTAGTCCACTTTGAGTGGCTGATTAGTTACGTGTGAATTGGTTTGTGTATGGTTTATAAACAGTATCACACAATGTTTGTTGTTGGTTTTTTCTGTCATGCCAACATCAGTGGCTATATTCATGGCAGGAGCATGATAACGTACTTACAAAAAACACCCTGAATAGATAAATAAGGGAAAGTTATGTGCGTATAAATTAAGTAGATGAGTTTAATTAGTAAAATAGGGAGGTTTTCCAAATAAAGGTTTTATATGAGGCAGGTGCCACGTAAAGTGATGCCTCTTCAAATATTTCCATTAAGATCTTAACTGAGAAAAGTGTATCCTAATTGCATTAAGAGCAGGACACGGCAAAAGTACAGTACTGTGCAAAATTCTTAGGCTACTGTTAGAATAGATGTACCATTGTTTTAGCAATAGTATAATGACCATATATAAATATTTCTTGTTAGTCTCATTACTAGAGTACAATCATAAAATACATAAAACGTGTATGCAATATCAGAAGAAATAGCTTCTATAGGCTACAGTGGCAAATATTTTGTGACCTACCCTTACACACGAGTAATCACAGCATCTGGCAACTTCATCGAGATGTAAAGTTGACCCTTCAGTCAATACAGTCTAAATAAGAAGCCAAGAAACCACTTTTTTGAAAAAAGGGGAACATGATGTAAAGGTTAAGATATGCTAATGCTCACAAAGACTGGAATGAAAATCAGTGGATCGAGTATTATGGAGTGACGAATAAGTTTGAAATTCTTGGGTCCAATTGTCGATATTATATGTTATATATGGTCAACAAATCTCATGATGACCTAAGACTTTTGCACAGTACTATACAGTGGGGTAAAAAGTATTTAGTCAGCCACTGATTGTGCAAGTTC
This sequence comes from Ancistrus triradiatus, assembly GCA_025084515.1. Taxonomy (NCBI): domain Eukaryota; kingdom Metazoa; phylum Chordata; class Actinopteri; order Siluriformes; family Loricariidae; genus Ancistrus; species Ancistrus triradiatus. The sequence goes on along the minus strand of JAJAGP010002286.1, from coordinate 8,699 downwards.
TCCTACTTAGAAACCATGGGTCAAAAGGATCATGAGAACGGTGAGCAAAAATCCCAGAACTACACGGAGGGACCTGATGAATGACCTGCAGAGAGCTGGGACCAAAGTAACAAAGGCTACCATCAGTAACACACTACACCAAGAGGGACTCAGATCCTGCAGTGCCAGGACCCCCTGCTTAAGCCAGTACATGTCCAGGCCCGTCTGAAGTTTGGCAGAGAGCATCTGGATGATCCAGAAAAGGACTGGGAGAATATCATGTGGTCAGATGAAACCAAAATAGAACTTTTTGGTAAAAACTCAACTCGTTGTGTTTGAATGCCGAGTTGCATCCCAAGAACACCATACCTACTGTGAAGCATGGGGGCGGAAACATCATGTTTTGGGGCTGTTCTTCTGCAGAGGGGACAGGACTGATTCGTGTTAAGGGAAGAATGAACGGGGCCATGTATCGTGAGATTTTAAGCCAAAACCTCCTTACATCAGTGAGAGCATTGAAGATGGAACGTGGCTGGGTCTTCCAGCATGACAATGATCCCAAACACACCGCTCGGGCAACAAAGGGGTGGCTCCGTAAAAAGCATTTCAAGGTCCTGGAGTGGCCTAGCCAGTCTCCAGACCTCAACCCCATAGAAAATTTGTGGAGGGAGTTGGAAGTCTGTGTTGCCCAGCGACAGCCCCAAAACATCACTGCTCTAGAGGAGATCTGCATGGAGGAATGGGCCAAAATACCAGCTACAGTGTGTGCCAACCTGGTGAAGACTTACAGAAAACGTTTGACCTCTGTCATTGCCAACAAAGGTTGAGTTGAACTTTTGTTACTGACCAAATACTTATTTTCCACCATGATTTACAATTAAATTCTTTAAAAATCCTACAATGTTATTTCCTGGATTTTTTTTTTCACATTTTGTCTCTCATAGTTGAAGTGTACCTGAAGTGACCTATCTCATCTTTCTAAGCAGGAGAACTTGCACAATCAGTGGCTGACCAAATACTTTTTTGCCCCACTGTACATGTTTCAGGCTCAGAATGGTGCTGTACGACTGGCAGAAGAGTGCCTCTTCACTCTCTTAAAGAAATTTATGGGTTAGTCTTAATTGGAATACAAGGCATCACATATAAACCGTTTGGTCCCATTGACTTTTAAAGAAGAATGCTTGTTCCTTCCCAATGAAACATCTTTGAGCTGCTCCCATTAGGGGTCTCCATAGTGGGTCACTGGATAGTAGATTCAGCACAAGTTTTACACCAGATGCCCTTCGTGATGCAATCCTCACCATTTATCCATTTTGGATAAGTGGCTGGAGTTTTTCCATAAAGGCACCACTCGACCTTCATGTTGCAAGAATTGAACCAAGACCCTCTGACAATGGAAGTTTCCAGCATTCCCACCCACAACCAGCAGCACTGATTCTTTCTTCGCACAGACGTGCTTAATTTTGTTGTAATTTCTTATTCACACATTTGTCTCACCATTCAGAGAACGTAGGACTTTATGATTGGTCTGAGGCAGCACAGCCATCTGTAAAATTATTTTATACCCAAGACACCACCGCCAGTGGATATCCGCAAATCAGCTATAGCTAGCCTGTGGCTGGATAGCTAATCACTAAACCAGTGGCCACAGTAGCCAGTAATTAAGCTCGTAACTTAAAGAAACACACAGCTTGAAAAGTGTACAAACTCAGCTATGAATCTATACAGACTTCTAACCTAGAAGGACTTCAGGCTCCTGCGGATGTCGTTGCAAGAGAACGATAAGCCTATAAATGCCTGCGGAGTGTGAGACAGGATTCATAGACTGGGAAGAGGTGGTACAGTGCAGTGAATGTCTCGTTCGATGTGTGGAAAATGTGTCGCAAAGCAGATATCAATGACTGGCAAAAAGGACTGATTGTAATTGGTGTGCCAAAGGTCATAGTGTGAAAGAAGTAGCTGAATTTGCAGGTGTATCGAAGTGTACGTTCATACGGGTCTACCAGCAGTGGCAAAAATCCCTGAATACAGGAAATTCTCATCAGACTGTTGGTCATAAAGATGAAACTGACAGACTGGGACCACAGAAATTAGAATGTTCATGACTGGAAACATGTTATCTGGTCAGGTAAATCTCATTTCTGCCTGCATGTAAAGACGCTAGGCGTCATGTTCAACAAAGACTTCAGGAAGCCTTCAATGAGGACTTTGTGCAAGCTGTGGTTCAAGCTGGAGGAGATTCTGTGATGTTCTGGGGCCATTTCATTTTCGTGGAAATAGGTCCTTTAATTGAGGTGACCAGAAATTTGAACCACAATGCCAGCATTGAGCTACTGGACAACCAGGTTTTGTATTTTGCTCATTATCTTCTAGAGGAACAAAACATTCCAATCCCTGCATCCCAAGAGGACAACTGTCACATTCTCAGGGCTGCAAATTAACATTTAACATTTACAGCATTTAGCAGACGCCCTTATCCAGAGCAACTTACAATTAATACAACCTTACAATCCAAGTACTTGCTCAAAGACCCAACAGTGGCAGCTTGGCAGAGGTGGGTTTGAACCCTGGACCTTGTACCTTAACCACTAAGCTACCACAGTACCAAATGACCAAATGACTGACTGTCATGATGAACATTCAGAAGCAGTCACTTGCCTGCAGAATCCCTAGATGTGAACCCTCTTGAAAATCTGTGGGACTAGTAAGAACCCAGGGAAGGCATCTATGAAATCTGGCCGAAGTGCGCAATACTTTGACGCAAGACAGGCTGAATATTGATGTCGCCTACATCCAGAAACTTGTGCAGTCCCTGCCACATCGCAGCTCTTATCCGTGCTCATGGCGGTTTTGCATGCTATTAGGTACATTTCAGTCACATGAGACTAATTTTTTGTTCGGTGAGGTTATTAACAGTTTTAACTGAGCTGCTGAGGGCAGCTAGTGACAAACAGGTTCTGCAGTTCACTGAACCACGTTTGTGTGTGGTTTGGTAATAATCTATATGAGGAACACTGACTAAATACTCCCACAACTTTAACCCGTTCTGCTATATGCTATATACTCACAAAAGTTTCTTTTATTGACTGTTTTCTTAAAGACATATTTCATTAGTTGAGCTTCAAACACATGTTGTCCACCCTAATGGACATATCACCAACTCCTTGAATGGGGCATTTTTAAGTTGGGAAAAAATCCTGAAGTAGGTTATCATAATTCATGCATAAAAGGGATAAAATAGCTAGAAGAAAAGAAGTCCTTTCTTGATGCCCAGTGAGTTCATTGGCCTTTCAGAGTTTTTACTGGCTGGGCAGATGATTCCTGTCTACTCGTAGGCACGCCCCTGGTCTGAAGTCCGATGATGGGATAAGGCTGGGTTTTGTGTCAAGGGCCTTTTAGCAGCCTAGCCTGACTGTTCATTGGCACAAAGTATAGTATCCTGGTATCCACTAGAATGTTATGCTGTAGTTCTGTTTTAGTGACAGATACATTTTAGAAACGATGCTGGTTATTATGGGGTGGAAGTTGAATTGCTGTGCAGTTTGGATGTATTCCAGAGCACCACAGCATGGGCCTTGAGTGTAAAAATGGAAATTTGTTGTGGAATTCATACGCCTTGATGTACGATTCGAATCACTACTGAAGCTGCTACATACTTGTCTACCTTTGACCCATCAGTGTGTATATAGTTGGGCAAAAAAGTTCTCCTGCTTAGAAAGATGAGAGAGGTCTGTAATTTTCATCATAGGTACACTTCAACTATGAGAGACAAAATCCAGGAAATCACATTGAAGGATTTTTAAAGAATTTAATTGTAAATTATGGTGGAAAATAAGTATTTGGTCAATAACAAAAGTTCAACTCAATACTTTGTAACATAACACTTTGTTGGCAATGACAGAGGTCCAAACGTTTTCTGTAAGTCTTCACCAGGTTGGCACACACTGTAGCTGGTATTTTGGCCCCTTCCTCCATGCAGATCTCCTCTAGAGCAGTGATGTTTGGGGGCTGTCGCTGGGCCAATACAGACTTCCAACTCCCTCCACAAATTTTCTATGGGGTTTGAGGTCTGGAGACTGGCTAGGCCACTCCAGGACCTTGAAATTATTTTTACGGAGCCACTCCTTCGTTGCCCGAGCGGTGTGTTTGGGATCATTGTCATGCTGGAAAGAGCCCAGCCATGTTCCATCTTCAATACTCTCACTGATGGAAAGAAGGTTTTGGCTTTCAAAATCTCATAATACATGGCCCCGTTCATTCTTCCCTTAACACGGATCAGTCGTCCTGTCCCCTCTGCAGAAAAAACAGCCCCAAAGCATGATGTTCCACCCCATGCTTCACAGTAGGTATGGTGTTCTTTGGGATGCAACTCAGCATTCTTCTTCCTCCAAACACGACGAGTTTAGTTTTTACCAAAAAGTTCTATTTTGGTTCATCTGACCACATAATATTATTCTCCCAATCCTCTTCTGGACCATCCATATGCCTCTCTGGCAAACATCAGACGGGCCTGGACATGTACTGGCTTAAGCAGTGGGACACAGCCTGGTCTGCAGGATCGAGTTCCGGCTAGTGTGTTACTGATGGTATTAGCCTTTGTTACTTGGTCCCAGCTCTCTGCAGGTCATTCATCAGGTCCCTCTGTGTAATTATTGGGATTTTTCCTCACTGTTCTCATGATCATTTTGACCCCACGGGATGAGATCAGATTGAGGGAAGATTATCAAATGGTCCAATATGTCTTCCATTTTCTCACAATTGCTCCCATAGTTGATTTATTCACCACCAACCTGCTTGCCTATTGTAGATTCACTCTTCCCAGCCTGGTGCAGGTCTACAATTTTCTTCCTGGTGTCCTTCGACAGCTCTTTGGTCTTGGCCATGGTTGAGTTTGGAGTCTGACTGTTTGAGGCTGTGGACAGGTGTCTTTTATACAGATAACGAGGTCAAACAGGTGCCATTAATACAGGTAACGAGTGGAGGACAGAAGAACTTCTTAAAGAAGATGTTACAGGTCTGTGAGAGCCAGAAATCTTGCTTGTTTATGGGTGACCAAATACTTATTTTCCACCATGATTTATAATTAAATTATTTAAAAATCCAATTACAGACCTCTCTCATCTTTCTAAGTAGGAGACCTTGCACAATCAGTGGCTGACTAAATACTTTTTTGCCCCACTGTATACAGTACTGTGCAAAAGTCTTCTATTTTTTTAATTATATTCTCCTATTATATTTATTTGTTAGTGGTCACTGCACTTTGTAGTTCTGCAATTACAGACTGTAGTCCATCCGTTTCCCTACATACTATGTCCGTCCCCTTTACTCTGTTCTCTAATGGTCAGGACCCCCACAGGACCAGCACAAATCAGGTACTATTAAGGTGGTGGATCATTCTCAGCACTGCACTGACACTGACGTGGTGGTGGTGTGTTACTGTGTGTCGTACTGGTATGATTGGATCAGAAACAGCAGTGCTGCTGGAGTTTTGTGGTGAAACACGGGTCACTCACTGTATTTTAAATCCTTCAACAGTGCTCACAGAATGATGCCTACAGATACTTTTGGCTGGTGGACTATTTTCAGTCCAGCAGTGACACTGCGGTGGTTGAAAACTCCAGCAGCACTGCTGTGTCTGATCCACTCGTATCAGGGCAACACTGACACACCGCCACGTCAGTGTCACTACAATTCTCAGAATGATCCACCACCCAAATAGTACCTGATGTGTGCCGGTTCTGATCATTAGAGAACAGAGTAAAGGGGACAAACAAAGTATGTAGAGAAACAGATGAACTACAGTCTGAATTTGAAGAACTACAAAATATAGAATGCCTAATTTGCACCGTACTGTATATGTATGAACAAAGACTCTGCTTCTAATGTCAAGGAATTGCCGTGGTACACAACTGGGTTGGTTGATGTTTTATTGAGCAAAATGTCCAGTATCGCACACATAGCCTTAGTGAAAATAACAATAGTGTATTTTATTGCTGCATGTAGTACACCAATGGCACTTGTTACAGTACAGTATTTAAACAGATACAGTATTATAATGTACAGACACAGATTCGTGAACACATACTCACACTTTACTCTGTACATTTAACACAGCAGCAGTGGTTAGGCTCCTCTTCTCTTGATGATCAGAGGGCCCACATTGTCTCCAGTCTCCTTGTTGTGTTTGGTGTGTGCACCATCGCAATATGGGAACTATCAAGAAAACAGAAATCAGTGGCTCAACTAAAGCATTGCAAGCAATGACGTTGGGTTCAAGCAACAGGAAAAACAATTACGCATACACTTTATGACCAAAAGTATGTAGCCTAGTTCTAATACACAATCTCTGTTAATTCAGCACTCACTGCTAGTTGTTCATGATAACTAGCACAAAGGTCATGAAATCTCCATAGAGTAACAGTGACAGTAGAATAGCTTGTACTGAACACCTCATACTCTCATTGTGACACATGCATAGTTTTCTGCCCTGTCCTCCTAAAATAAAGTCCATAAAGAAATTGTTGGCCAATTTTACTGCCGAACTTGGCAGGACTGCACAGAATCCCAACCTTAACATCATCATTGTCCAACATCAGTGCCCAATCCCGTGTTCCAAAATCAAGATCAAAGAGCTCTCAGAAGAATGGAAGCTGGACAGACATACTGGGCATTTGGTTATCGAAACATTTATCATCTCTTTGAATGGACGGTTTGTTGCTTAAAGTAGGAAAACTACAATAACTGAGACCATTTGCCTTCTGGAGGGCTGTATAGTTGTCAGGGGGCTATCTGTGTAGGTGCAGAGGAAGAATACACTATGATGAATATCCAGAAAAAAAACGATCTCATGATCATTGACTGCAACTCAATGAGGTCTGAAATGTACAGCTGTTAGGTTTCAATAAAGCATGGTGCTGCTAAGAAAAGGCAGAAGTGACAAACGGGTTGGAAGAAAATGTAAGCATGTTAGGCAGATATTAGTGTGGATGCCAGGGCTTTTTTATAGATTGCATAGCAAGGAAGCCAGAAATAAGGTTAGAAAATGGTGGAGAACTAGGCTACAGTTACACTGCAGGTAAAAGTGGCCCAAATCAGGAATTTTGAAAGGTTATTCAAATTTTCTGTGTAATTTGACCTGTATTCAACACTGGTCTGAACAGGACAGAATAATATCAAGCCACCCGAAAGACTGAAGTATACAACAGCGATTGTTAACCTACAGTAATGTTTCACGTTAGTGAATGGCATCTTCAAGTCCTCAGTTTGACTGTCCCAAGGATGGGTGCAACATGGCTAGGATCCTCTATCACTTTGTCATTTTATATCACTGTAACAGCACAGTATATAAAAATATTAGTAAGTAATAATACTTACTAAGTATTAGGGCTGCAACAACGAATCGATAAAATCGATAATAACCGATTACTAAATGTGTCGACAACGAATTTCATTATCGATTCGTTGTGTCGCATGATTTGTGTGTCCCTCCCCTTGTCATATCCGCTTGCGTTACTTGCGGCACTTCCTCAACGCAGGAAAAAAATACGAGCAATTGAACGGAGCAAGGCGGAACATTCAAAGTAAGTTAGCATTAAGAATAGGGTTGCCAACCGTCCCGTATTGTCCGGGACATCACGATTTATGGGCCATTTTGATTTGTCCCAGCTCCAGTCCTGGATTCCAATCACAGCCTCATTGGCCAATAACGCGCCAAACTGATACAAACTCCCGAGTGTAGTAGCTACGTTAGTGACAGAGGGGTGTGTGGGTGTGTGTGTGTGTGTGTGTGTGTGTGTGTGTGTGTGTGTGTGTGCGTGCGCGTGTGTGGTGTGTGCGTGCGCGTGTGTGCTGTGAGCGGAGCCTTATGCTGTCAAAATGAGCAGTGAACCTGTAAAGAAAAAAGACTTTGCAACTATAAAAAAGAGCGGGAACCGCAGTAAAGTTGGCTTGCGGTAGCGATTCGGCGCTTTTTTCGCCTTGCATTCCGTGATGAAGTCACTTTAAACTGTGATTAATGCTACATTTGGCTCGTCTTGATTTGTGAATTCAGGTGACGTCATCATCTAAGCCGAAATCATTCGGCATTACATTTTAGGGCTTTATTCTCAAAAGCTTATAACTTCTAAAGGTAACCATCAGATATTACTGACACCTGCAGTAAAGTGACCAGGCTGATTTGTGAAACTTTTCACAGTCTTAATTCTGTCTGTACGTGGCTCGTATAAAGTGCGAGGACGGAAAATGATAACACGTGAAATAATTAAGCCTTTAATTTAACTCGCCATAAAACCATCCAACCATCCAGGCCATATAACTTCAGAAACTGATCCTATAGAGAATCAGCGCAGGCTAAAGTTACCCTCCATCAGCTCTGAAAGATATCACAGATATAATTGTGTCTAATAGGCAGTTATTTACATACTGTGTATTATGTGTAGGCATTTTCTGATTTATGAAAGCTTTCACACATATAACTTTGTCTAATATATTGTTGTAATGATATTATTTATTACTTTTAGGCATAATCTGATTTGTTAAAACTTTCACATATATAAATTTGTCTAATAAATATTTATTATGATGTTATTTATTATTTTTAGGCATAATCTGATTTATGAAAGCGTTCACAGATAAAATTTTGTATAAAAAGCATTTATTTATAGAATATTTATGACTTTTAGGCATTTTCAGACTTGTGAAAGCTTTCACAATTCATTTTC